>BPTQ01000006.1:124401061-124593066 GCA_019973895.1 Chrysanthemum seticuspe | reverse complement strand
CTTCCTCTTCCCAGGCTTATAGATATCCTTTGAGGGAGCATTTTCATCTTCTGCATTGGTAGTAGGACTTGTATCAGTAGATGGAGACTTGGTTGAAGCGCGAAGTGTTTTCATCCTGTGGAATATCCTTATTGCCCTCTCAGTTTTAGTTTCTGTGAGATCAGCTTCTTTTGCTTCAGAATCTTCCACTGTGACAACAGGTGCCACTGAGGGAGAAGGAGCTGATGCTTCAGGTGCTTCAGGAGGAATGGAAAATGGTTCAGCAGATTGACCCTTGGCAGTAGATGAGGCAACTTCAGAGGTTGCTTCAGCAGGAATGACTGGAGAGGATTCCTTGGTTGGAGCATCATCAGCCTTGAGTCTTTTGGCTTTTTGAGCAGCTTCATTCTCTGAAATCCTCTTTAGGTTGAGAGACTTTGCTAAAGATAATGATCTTTCCTCCATGATTTGGTTATATTTTCGATACAGGACATGATCAGGAAAAGCCTTGACTTGTTTCATTGTTAGGCCAGAGTTGGACAGTGAGTATTGGTTTTTCACCACCCTTCTCATTTCATCTTTAGTGGGAGGTTTGTTTTTGGCCTTCTGAGCTTGGATGGCCCTATTTTGTGAAATTGCTTCTTGCCTCCTTTGTCTTCCCTGAGCCATCATTCGCTCCACATAATTGTCACTGAGGAAGTCTTCACCTAATATACTTTGAGCCAGAGAAGGTCTTGAAATGACTTGCTGAGTAAGAATATCCCAGTGTTCAGCAGGCATCTTGACCCTCAGTTCATCTAGTTCTTTTCTTCTCTCAGGAGTTAGAGATGAAAATTCCTCTGTTCCAAGTTGTTTAGCCAATGCTACACTTTCCTTTGACATCTCAAACTCTGCCAATCTACTTGCTTGACCCAGTCTTTCCTCCTCACTCACCAGGTTAGGACCAAGTTCATCTTCAGTGATGACATTTTTCCCTTTATCATCAGGCTGCTTAGCACACTCTTCTTCAGTTAGATCAACTATAGGAATTTCTACTGGAGTACCTAGATCAACATGTTGATGTAGATTATCAACTGGAGTGGTCAAGACAACAACATCAGGAAGATCTGCTGAAGTTGAAGGGCCTGATGGTTCTTGAACAAATGAAGATTGTCCAAGATCTGGAGATGCATCCTCCATTTGCATATCAGCAGATGCAGCCTTATCACCCCTAGGTTCCTCTGAAGCTTCAGAAGAATCCTTATGAAGATCAGATCTCTTTCTTCTTGTGTACAGAACAAGTTTCTTCTTCTTTGATGAAGTGGCAGCTACCGATGAAGGGTCATTGAGAGACACTTCAGCCAACATTTTTAGAGATCCAAAGGGAGGAACTTCTTGCTCTTCATCAGAGGAAACCACCAGTTTCCTTTTGGAAGACCCTTTTAGTTTGTGCTCTAAGACCTTAACCTGATTCTGCAGCTCTTCAATTTTACCCCCAAGAGACAATTTGGTCTCTGCAAGTTCCTTTTTCAGTTCATTAACCTCTGCAACATACCTGTTGACAAGAGCATACACAGATGAGAGTGTAATGGAGTCCTCAGCTCCACCAGCAGATTGCTCTGTGGTAAGGGGAGCCTCATTGGACCTTTCAGAAGTAACCTGGTCATGCTCAATGTGGGGAAGATCTTCATCGAGAGGATCCCTCACAGGACTTGGTGTGGGTGGTCTATGCAAATCTGACTCATAATGAGCAGCAAGTGTGGGTGAAGGGCTGGGACAGGGTGTCTGGTCTGGAGCAACATGAGTTGCTTCAACAGTAGAAGATGGGCCCTCATCAATGTTGACCAATGGATTACCATCAGTAGCAACAGGTGAGGTAGGAGGATTATGAGCCACATTCTCCTCATTAGCAGCCTCATTACCTTGGGGCAACATGGCAGCTAGCAAGGGATGATGTTCCCCCTGAAAGTGAGTCTTCATGGTTGCAAACAATTTAGCAGTCAAGGAACCTATAGGATAAAAAGCTTGGGCTTGGGTAGGGGTGTCTAATATGATTTTTAAAAACCTTGGGTACATTAAAAATTTTCCCTTTGTCTTTTGAATATTTTCAACCATGTTTTCGAAAATATACTTAGAAAAATTGAAAGTTACCCCTTGAGAGAGACACACAATACCATATCCCAGTCTGGTAGAGAACTGGTCCCATCCTCCAGTCTTGTTGCTTATGCATTGAAGCAACGTGTGAACCAAGAACCTCCACTTTGGGCAAAGTTCCTTCTTCAACCACATATCAGTCCTTGTGCCACGATAGCCAATAGCTCTTAGCCCAGTAATCACATTTTCTTGACTAGAATGAAATGCTCCATCAGCATCTTCCAAGTGAAGCTTCCTCCTAATAAGGTCCTCTGAAACTATGTGCTCTGTTTCATCAATCACAGCCCTAATCTCTATTTCACTTCTCTTCTCAGCAGTTGCCCAAAATTGAGTAATCAGTGATTCATATATCTCATTTGGAGAATGAGTTAGAGCATAACGAATCTTGGATCTTTTCAGAAATTCCACCATTGGTTCGTACAGTTCATAACCTTTGCCATTACCCAGAAATGCAACTTTGTTGTGATCATATTTAAATTCAAGAGCCATGAGGGATATGAGTGTTTAGGATTATGATTTTGAAATGGTGAGTGTTTGTGAAAGTGGAATGAGAGGGAATTTGTTTCTTCTGAACCGAGTGATGGTGGATGAAGTGTTTTTGCCCAAATTATGGTCAAAGAAAAATGGACCGTTTGGTTGACCATTGCTGACGTGTATGACATCTTTGACCCAACCCAAAATAACACTTCGGCAGAAACATATGATCAATCTGCTGAAGTTATGGCATCAGCAGAATGCATCAAAGATAAGAATATCTTCGGTAAGTTTCTAGAATAACTGTGCCACCTACTTGCATTAAACTCGTTGAACCTTGAATCCGTCAATAAAATGATCCCAATGTAACTCATCTTTTCACCAAGATCCCCAAATATTTACCACAAACCCTAGAAGCCAAATAATCTCAATCAACCCAATTGCACCATGAGTACCAAACCTGAGATCATAGATCTCACTTCCTCATCTTCCTCATCCTCTTCATCATCATCAAGTGGTGAATCAAACCCATGGTTCCATTACTTTCCTCAACCCTATCCAAGACCAAATAAATCGCCCTTTCTTTCTTCTTCAGAAGATGACAGTGTAGTGACTCCAAGTGAATCTGCTGATGATTCTGATGACTCCTATAAGGAGGGAACATCTTACTCCCAACCTCCAGCACCTCGGTCTCAACAAAGACCTCGTGCCAGGAATCCGCCACTCCCCAAAGATAGAGAGGTAGTTCTTGGTCTCACTGCACCATCTTTTGGTGCATCAACACCCATCGTATAGAAGAAGGGCTTGAGGAGGGTGGATCGATTGCATTTTGGTTGAAATGAATAGATGAAGCACAAAGGACACGATAGTTCTCTTCGTCATCCTACGTGGTCATCGTCATCATCAATCGTTTTCATCAATCCATCCCTCCATTTTGGTCCTTAGCATATGCATATCCAACCAGCCAGTTAGACTGAATGGGTGGTTATGCAAGACCTACGAAAGCAAAGCCAGCATCAAAGGCATATCCAGCATTCCATTAGATTTCGGAATGAAAGATATACACTAGATTAGGCTTAGCTTAAGTGTACAGCTCGTATCTTGAGGATGCAAAATAGAAGTTGACTTTATGTAAGCTGTAAGCTGTAAACTATTTCTTGAATGAATGAATGAACAATTTGACTTCAATTTCTTTTCTTTCAGTATTATCTTTAGTAGAATCAAATTGTATGCTTTAGTATTTGTTATCAGAAGAAACAAGCAACACTTTCTCAGCTATCTGACCATGTACTAATGAGCCACTCTTGATGAATTTGATCTTGATCATGGGATGTATAAACTGCAATCCAGATAAGGAATAGGCAAAATGCAGTACAGACAACTGCAAAACAGACACTAAACATACACACCAACAAAAACAAACAAACTAGAGAAATATTAGAAGTTAGTGTTAGAGTACAAACTAAAATATAGAAACAAACAAAAATCTGCAGAGTAAAAACAAACAAAAATCTGCAGAGTTTGCACAAATCCTCCCCTGAGGCATATGCCTCCCCTGAGGCCTATGCCTCCCCTTAAACTATGCAGTCAAGGGTTTAGCATTCCAATATTGACCACGAGGTGTTGAAACCTTGGTCCATCAAAAGCCTTTGTTAATAGGTCTGCCACATTATCATCAGTATGGATTTTAGCCACTTTTATCAAATGTTTTTCATAAGCATCTCTTATAAAGTGGTGCCTGATTTCAATGTGTTTCGTTCGACTGTGAAAAACTGGATTTTTGACTATGCAGATGGTACTTTGATTATCTATATGAATTGTAGTGTTCATAAAGTTGTACCCATAGTCCAGCAATTGGTTCTGAATCCAAAGGACTTGTCCACAGCAATTGGCAGCAGCAATGTACTCTGCTTCAGTAGTTGAGGTGGCCACAATGGTTTGTTTCTTGCATTGCCAAGAAATCAGCCTTTTGCCTAGAAATTGGCAGCCTCCAGTTATGGATCTTCGATCCAGATTTGCACCAGCATAATCACTGTCACTATATGCTTCTAACTTGAAAGGAGATTTTTTGGGTACCAAAGGCCTAAAAGAGGTTGGCCTTTGAGGTACTTAAAGATCTTCTTTACAGCATTGAGATGGGAAGCAAGTGGAGTGACTTGATGTCGAGAACACACACTCACAGCAAACGTAATATCAGGCCTTGAAGCTGTCAGATACATCAATGAACCAATCATGGACCTGTACAGATGCACATTCACAGGTAGGTCTGGTTCATTATTTGCTTTAGTCTTTGGAGCTTCATAAGGTGTGGTGGCAGTCCTAACACCTTCCATACCAAACTTCTTCAAAATGTCCCTCACATACTTATCTTGACTGATAAAGATGCCATCTTGTTTCTGCTGAACTTGGAGACCCAAAAAGAAAGTAAGTTCTCCCATAGCACTCATTTGAAATTCACCCTTCATAAGTTCCTCGAATTCCCTGCACCAAGCTTCGTTTGTGGAACCAAATATAATGTCGTCCACATACACTTGCACCAGAATGATGTCGGAGTAATTCTTCTTGAGGAACAGAGTTTTATCAATAGCACCTCTCCTATAGCCATGCTTCAGCAGGAATGATGAAAGCCGAGCATACCAAGCTCTTGGAGCCTGATGTAAGCCATAGAGAGCATTAACAACTTTGTAAACATGATTTGGGTGATCTGGGTCTTCAAAGCCCTTGGGTTGAGAGACATAAACTTCTTCTTCAATCTCACCATAGAGAAAAGCACCTTTGACATCCATTTGATACACCATGAAGCCCATATAAGAAGCATAAGCCAAGAAAATGCGAATTGCTTCAACTCTGGCAACAGGGGCAAACACTTCATCATAATCAATTCCTTCCTCCTGTCTGAAGCCTTGTGCTACTAACCTTGCTTTGTTTTTTATCACAACACCCCGAGCATCTCTCTTATTCTTCAAAACCCATTTTGTCCCAATGGCATATTTGCCATCAGGTAGTGGTACCAAAATCCAAACCTGCTGGTTGTGAAATTGCTGCATCTCTTCTTGCATTGCTTCTAGCCAACTTGAATCATTAAGAGCTTGAGATACACTGGTTGGTTCCACTTGAGAGAGAAAACAAGCAAACAGACAATGTTTGAAGTCTGTGTGATTGTCTCTTTGTTGGTTGGAGACATAAGAGAGAAAAGCAATCTGTCCAAATTGAGGACTTGTGATAGCCCTTCGGGTTCTAACAGGTGCCATAAGATCACCTATGATGTTGGATTGAGGATGAGCTATGTTGATCCTCTGAGTAGCAGTGGGGTTGACTTCAATGGATGAATCAAGATTAGTGATGGTTGGTTCAAACTCATCATCATAAGAGGGTGAGGTGAAGATGCCAGCTTTGGGTTGATGATTTCCAAGATCTGAAGGTTTTGGAAAGCGTGTATAGGGTTCACCAAAGTCTGAAGATACTTGAGAAGGAACAGCATAGCCTTCAGCAGATTTTGGGATGGAAGGTGTGACAGAGTCAACTTCAGCAGACACGTTGTTTCTGCTGACTCCTTCAGTAGCTACTCCTTCTTTCAGTTTCTCTGCTTCAAGCTTGGCAGCAACTTCTTGAGTCTGAAGCCTAACAAGGTCCTCAGCATAATGAGAGTCATCTTCATCACTCGAATCAGCAGTATCCTTGGAGGTGGTACCTGCAATATTGTTAGGGGAGAAGGAAGGCACAAGTATGGGTTGCTCATCATCTTCAAACTCATTTTCAGAGTCATCATCTAAGGGACCTGCATTGTCAGTGGGAGAAGCTTGAGAACCTGCATTTTGATTAGCCAAGTGTCTAGTGTAACCCAAGGAGTCAGTTAAGTAGTCAAGGTCAAAAGACCACGAATGACCCTGTCCTTGAACATTATGCTTGTCTTCCAAAAATCTCAGGTTCAACGTCTCCTCTATCTTCTTGGCTTGCAAATTATACACCTGTAGGCCTTACTATGAGCTGAATAACCCACAATATAACCATCATCAGCCTTCTCATCAAACTTTCCCAACGGATCACTTGTGTTCAGAATGGTCACTTGACAACCAAAAGGTTTTAGGTAGTGAATGACAGGAACCTTTCCAAAGAGGAGTTCATATGGGGTTTTGAGTTGTGGTCTGGTAATGGACACCCTGTTGAGCACATAGCAGGCAGTGCCAACAGCTTCAGTCCAAAACATAGTGGGCAGTTTAGAGTCTGCAAGCATGGATCTAGCAGCCTCTATTAAGGTCCTATTCTTTCTTTCAGCCACCCCATTTTGTTGTGGGGTTCTTGGATTACTATAGTCCCTTTTTATGCCTTTTGACCCACAGAGTTCTATAAGAATAGCATTTTTGAACTCTGTCCCATTATCACACCTAATACCCTTAACCTTTTTGTTCAACTGATTTTCAACAAGAGTGATGAATTCAGTCAGCACTTGAGATGTTTCATCTTTGGTTCTGAGAAAGAAAATCCAACAAAATCTGCTATAGCCATCAGTGATTACCAAACAGAAGAACTTATGATCAATGCTTCTGACTTGAGTTGGACCAAACAGATCCATGTGAAGCAACTGAAGAGGTTCAGTAATGATGCTCATAGCATTGATAGCTTTGTAAGAAGCTCTGTGTTGTTTTCCTTTGTTGCAAGCGACACAATTGTGATCATTTGTGAAAACTTTGGTGGGAAGTCCTTCAACAAGACCCATTTTAGAGAGTTTGTTAATGGTCTTGAAATTCACATGCGCCATTCTTCTATGCCATTTAGTGGACTCATCAAGAGATGCTTTAGCCACCAAGCAAGTAAGGTCACCACCTGGTTGAACTTCATTAAGGTTGAATGTGTATAAGTTGTGAGTTCGAGGAACCTTCAGCAGAATTGAAGTTTCTTCTGGGAGTTTGAAGTCTTTAGACAGCACAAGACATTCATTCTCAGTGAAGAGAACTTTATTCTTAGTGTCACAGATTTGTGAAACAGAGAACAAGTTGAAATGTTGAAGTTCCTTAACAAAGTACACATTTTCAAAATCCAGATGAGGTGTCTTTATGGTGCCTTTCCCTGTAATACTCCCATCACTTCCTCCAAATGTCACATTGCCTCCACCTTCTATAGGGACAAAATTGTGCATCATATCTCTGTTCCCAGACATGCTTCTGGAACAACCACTATCAACAATACCAATATTCTTATACTTAAGGGGATGATCCTACAAACAACAACAAAAATATATACAAACAGTTAGTGTTCAGTGGAGGTTCAAGTCATTACTGACTTGAACCTGCCTTGTGGATCACAGGTTTAGGGGATGAAGTTTTAGAGGATCCACCATTGTTCTTGGTCCTCCATTGATAATTTGGTCCCTTGTTAGTCCAAGAACAACCTGCTGAGGGCTTCACAGCAGTGTTCCCATATCCCATCCCAGCATACATGGAGTCAACATATGTAGGCCAATAGTCATGTTTAAAGAATGGGCTCGTTGGTTGGCCATAAGGTCTAGTAACTGAACTTCTCCAATGAGAGTCAGTTTTAGCTGCTTGTGGGACATAAGGTGGAATATTAGCAACATTGGTCCAGTTAGGTTTGTGTTTCTGGAGAGTAGCACATGCACCCAATCTTTGTTCATAAAAATCACAATCCTTAATCAAATGAAATTTACTGCCACATACAAAACATGTCTTCTTCTTAGAAGTTTTATTCAAATAGGAAGATGTTGGATTACATGCAGAAGTACTTAAAACAGATACATTCAAGGAATTGTTTTTAACAGACTGATTATTCAAACATTTGAATGATAAGTCTTCAAGAGAAACTATCTTGGAAGTTGATTCCTCAGCAGTTCTCCTAGAGGGCTCACAAGTAGACTGGGGTGCAGGCTTGGGTGTTGGTTCAGGCTTGGGAAGGTCAGACTTCTCATTTGAATCACAGCTTTCATAGGAAGTAGACCCTTGATCCGATGAATTGTCACTGTCATAGCACGAGACAAAATCATTAGATGAGGTATCAGGGTCTGGTAAGTCTTTTGACTTTCTGCCATATAAATGATGTGATCCATCAAAGTCAACAGTGATGGATAGGTCTGTGGGCATAAATTCACCTCTAATAGGACCAGGGACAGCATGCATTTCACCTTCTTTTACAAAATTAGCTAACTTAGCTGGTGTGGATTTATGACCATCATACTTAGCTTCTGCTCCTACATACTTTCGAAAACCTAATCCTAATCCAGAGGTTACTGTTTGACTGTTATAGAGTTCTTTGGCCAGATTATCTCCTGAAATTAACCATTCCTTATGCATAGCTATTTCCTTAGCTAGTTTTTTCTTAAGCTCTAGGTTTTCAGACACAGCTTCATCCTTAGCTTTCTCAGACAGTTTTAAGTAATTATTTGCAACTTCTAGATCAAACTGTAAAACCTTTATCTTTTCTTCATAGGCAATTTGATTCTTCTGAAACCATACTTTTTGTCTTTCTACTGTTTTTAATGCTAGTTTATGGGCTTCATTATCAATATAGCATTCATCAAACTTAGGTTTCATGGCATCAAATTCTTCTTTAAGTTCATTGTATTTTAGACTACAGCCAAATATACAATTGTGTACCTGAGATAGTCCCATCAAGGCAAACTGATCATGCATTTCATCCGAAGTGCACCTTGCAAGCAGTCCAAGCTTATCAGTATCATGAGCTTCCTCATTAACAGGTTCATGTGTAGTCCAGTTGACCTGTTCATCCATGGTGAGAAGAGCTGCTGAAGCTCCAGCTTCCTGCTGTTTCTGCTGATAAGAAAGATATTTGGCTCCATCTCCATTCTTTCTGTCCTTGCATTCTCTAGAGAAATGCCCATCTGATGACAAGTGTAGCACCTGACTTTCCCCCTATCAAAGCGAGCTGGTTCCTTTCCCTTGAAAACAAACTTCCTTCCAGCCTTCTCTTCAAATCTTTTGATGTCCACTGACAGCAAAGCCACCTGCATTTTCAGCTTCATTTCCTCCATTTCAAGAGGGTCCACCTGATCAAAGTCTTCATATGCAAGATACTGCTGAGTATCATAGTTAGCAACAAACGAATGAAGAACATCCTCCATCACACTACTAGACCTAGCTTGAGAACTTGGTGGAGTGGGACGAGGGTTATGTGGTGCAGGGGGAGTTGAAGATGATGATGGAAAGTAGTTGGAACTAGGAGATGATGGAAAATAGTTGGAGCTAGGAGCTTGTACCATCATGTTGGAATGAGATGTCCCAACAAAAGCTGCATGGTTAGAAGAAGATGTACGGTAGGGAGTCCTGACATCTGGTTCAAGAGTTCTGAGTCTGTTGTATAGCTCATCAAAGGTGAGCATGTCCAACCCTCCTTTAGCCTTGAGTGCAATACTAACATGTAACCATGATGGTGGCAGGGACCGCAAGAACTTTGAGTTGCAATCTTCATTGTCCGGTTAGCATTCAGCTGATTCAGCTGACTCAAGATCCTATGGAACCTGTCGTATCCTTGTGGATACCTTCTTCTTCTGATATGTTGAAGTCCTGAAACTGTTGTCTTAGCATGGACTTCCTCATTCTCTTTGATTCTTCATTTCCACCGAACCTAGCTTTGAGAGCCATCCATATGTCTTTAGCATCATCCATATGGTGAAAATCACATAGATGATCTTCAGGTATGGCTTGAAGCAGAATAGTTTTCACTTTATGCTCTCTCTGCATGGCCAGCACTTCTTCAGCAGTTTTTGGTGGAGCCATGATAAACTTCCCATCTCTGTCAGGAATCATCTTCTTTAGACTATTTCCTTTCTTACTACCTCCCACAGATTCCAATCAATATTGGAAATCCAGTTTTCCATCTTCATAGTCCAAAGTTCATATTCTTCCCTCTTTAAATAAGGGAATTTACCATTGCTGTTTGTGAGACTGAGCTGTTGCATGGAAGTGGTGTTGGTGTTGTTTGTGTTGGTGACTTCATTTTCATTATCGGATCCAGGCATGGTGAAGGAGTGTATTGCTGTATGGGGGTGAGAATGGTTCTTAGTATCGTAGAGACTTTCCCGAGTCTCTGATACCACTTGAAAGAAACAAGACCTTGATAGATCTTAAGCACTCGGGGATCGTTAGTGTTGCCTATGTAATCACAAGCAAACTAATAGAAGATCTCTACAACTTGGTATTGTAGCGGAAAATAAATACAAGTTATAGTAACTAAGAACACTTTTGATCCTCTATGGATCTTTGATTATAGAAACTCTATGTTTCAAATAGAGTACAAGACTTGAGAAAACTTGAGAAAAACTTATATATTACAATCTAATATGGTTTCTTATATAGGCAAGAAACCCTAATGAGCGTTGACAAATTACGCTTCTACTACTAAACTAGACTAAGCATGCAACTAGACAAGCATGCATCTAATCATATTGTTTTGTTAATCATTTTGTTTATTCTGATAAGCTCTACATAATACGGCGCCAACCTATACATACGGCGCTGACTTTTACTCTAAACAGAGCTTATCTCTCCTACGTGGTTCCCACTTTCAGCAGCAACACACTGTCTGCTTTATCACTTCTGCTGAAGTATAACTTCGGCAGCATCAATTCTTCTTCGGCAGAATCTCTTCGACTGAAGCTTCGGCAGAATCAGTAGTTTGTGCTTCGGCAGAATCAGTAGATTACCTTAATTCCCAACATTATACAATAAAACTAAACTGCAAATCGGTAATGATTACATATATCAAACTAGTAGAATTTTTTAAGTTTGTCATATGCTCCAAGACTGGATTGCAAGAAAGTTTTGCAAAAAAATCACTCTATAAATTGGCATTTGATAACGCAAAAGTTTAAACCTTAATTGCATGGGGTAGATATAAGCCTTGATTCGGTTAATATTATTATCATAATTATTATTATCCATCCTCATATTTACCGGCCACTGTCATTAGTCATAACACATTGCAACCATTATCCCGACATTAAGACCCACCTCGCTACAACTCCGACACTAAAACCCAACTTTTGAACCATCCGAAACTAGTCATCATCTCCTACCATTGCACACAATAAACTGGAAACTACCATAAAAATATGGTTGCGTAACTCTTTGACACATAAACAGTAGCAATATTGAATATATTAAATATTACTTATTGTAATAGTCTACTCACCCTTTCTTTGCTGACATATATGTTGTAATTGGAAGCAAGTCTTTACATGATAGCCCGACAAGTCTTCTTAGCTTTCAAGAGTCTGAACTCATCAATTACTACAATGAAAAGAAGACACTACTAAACAGTAGGCAAAGTATAATGCTTTTTCAACATTGCAAATTTACTGTGCTTTGATACATCAACATCGCAAAATAAAGTGACCAAGCTGTAAAGTAACTATAAACTGGGATTGTTTGATCAGAGAGTTGGTACATACAGGCATAGAGTTGTGTTTGGCATACAATCAATTTCATATCGGTGTGTTTGGCATACAGGCATAGAGTTGATGATAAGTTTAGCTCTCAAAATAAGTTCTAGTTTTAGATAGTAAAATTTATGATTTGTTTGTGTGATAAGTTAATTTATTAGAGCACACTGTTAAAAAGTATGAGCTCTGTAAAAGATAAATATACCAATAATTATGTATTCTTTTAACATCAAACTTGCATTGATTAATGTCATAACTTATCACAAACAAGCTACATAAACAAAACAACTGATATTTATTTCTGTTATAACATAACCATTATTAAATTTGAGTATCTCCCAAAATTCCTCAGCAAGCATGCACATTGAACTCAAAGTATTAAATCCAACACCAACCTGTATTTGGCTATATATAGTAGTTCCCTCTCAATTGGTCACTCACCGATAACATCATCTTCTTTATACTAGGTTAATCTCTTATGATGAATTTTTATGTTGTACATCATCAAATATACTCCGTAATAAGATCAAATACACAAAGGTTTCTTCATCTTAAACGATCAATCAGCAAAGCATCAACAAGATATCATTTACTTTGTTGCATCCATTCTTAGAAAATTTGGTTTTCTTTTTTCCATCTATCTTCATTGATCGTGTTACTATAGTTATAAGTGCAACAAACCCGGTTTTTGTTGTGGGTTATCGTAGTTTTTCCATTGCTTCTATTTCTTGAATGCTACTAATTTTCATATGTTGTCATTTTTACAGAATTATCAAGTTGTCATTTTATATGTTTGGAAACAATCAAAGACTTCGAGATTATGGGGAGATTATGGGAAAGAGAGGATGTCAATAGGTGCTACATGTGGACTAGACTGTTGGCCTTTATAACGGGATCTATGGTCTTAACGTTTCAATCACAAGTATACCGAATAGAATATGCAAAGATTAATAAAACTGTAAATGTGTTCTTGTATTAATCAAATATGTCATCATCGTTTTACAACAAATGTATCTAGTATTTATAATGTAATGAAAGGGTACATAGAACCATTGTGTCGGTTCTGTGATATGGAGCAGTTATTGGTAACTGCTATGTAACCGTTGTAACTGCTTCTTTGACTTTTCGTATGGTTGACTTTTGTTGACCGGGTCATTTGGGTTGTGACGGGTTTATAGTTGGGTCGATGGTGATTAACCCAATATTCTCCCCTTTAATCACAATCGGCTTGTTTTAGATCTTTGACTCCAATTAGTTGTCTCATGGTGAGGAATCTGATCTTCGGTAATGCCTTTGTCAGTATGTCAGCCTTCTGAAATTCTCCACTTATGAATTCGACTTGTAGGTCTTCTCTTTCGACGCATTCTCTTATAAAGTGTGTTGGATCGATATACTTTAATCAAACTAAACTAGCTTGTTAAGGTTTAATAACCTCGGATAAATCCTAAGTTATTAACAAAGAAACACTGAGCAATCTTTATCAAGTACGCGGAATTTACTTAACAAAGCTAAGAAGAAAACTTTATTAACAAACTCTAAATCTGCTTATTATGCAGATACTCTAATACAACTCTAAGATATTCGAACTTTTTTTTTAAACTCTTAATTCGTAAACTCTAAAACTCTTTTTCTGAAATCGTACCTCTAATGCCAATCTAGGAATCCTTTTATAGGCTCAAGGATATCCTAGTCGGTTTACAATTGATAACCTTGTACGACAAGTAATCTAAACATGGAATACAATACTTTCCATAAACGAATATAACAGTTCTTCTGTTCTAGCAGTACTTTGACTTTATCTTGCAGTACTTTGACTTTGTCTTTAGCAGTACTTTGACTCTTTGACTTCTTCCAGTACTTTGCAGTTTACAGTACTTTCATATCTTCAGTACTTTGATATCTTCAGCACTTTCATATCCCAACAATCCTCCCCTAACTTGAATTCTACTTGCTTGACTTCAAGTTCCTTTGTGAATATATCTTTAACAACTTCATCTTTAAAATGGATTGTTCTTTAGTCTTTAGATTATATCTCTGTAGAATCTGTGCTTTTGTCAAAGTATCTCTTAGAATTGTTTTCTTCACAGCAACATTCAGCAATCTCCATCTTTTCAGCAACACAGCAACATATGACAATGTGTACAATAATTCAATTTTAAGTTGCATACTATTCTCATCACATCTAAGTGAATCATTGAAAAATCAATGGATTTAGAACTCTTTACCAAAGCCATTATCTTTGGAGTAGCCAAATGTTTTGGTGTGTAAGACCATGGTACATTGATAACCATATGATTTTTAGCAAACCACCAGCTATCAACAGATTTGTTTTGTCTTTACCAAAAGCTGTACCCTTTTGGACTAGTTAGTTCTTTTATCTAATGGTGAACTAATTACCAATAATGGTTTTTCCACTGCCTTTACCACAAGCCATTTCTTGTGGGCTAGCCAACTCTTCACATTACTGATATGGTGAGTTGATGACCATCCAACTTATTAGCAAGTTGTCAACTAAAAACGGATTTGATATATCTTTACCAGAGCCGTTTGCTCATGGATTAGTCAATCCTTTTGTAACCATGGTGGATTGATAACCTATTGATGTTATCATCACAAAAACCATTTATTCAACCTTTATTTCAGAAAATATTTATTATTTAGCAAAAGGTTTCTTCTAAAATTCATTTAACTGGTTTAATGCAGCAAACAGTACTTTGATGAAAGTACTGTCTGACTTATCAGTACTTTGAATAAAATTACTGATATATTAAAAAGTATTTATTCAAAAATCATACCAGTTATAGATCATTCTCAGCAATGGTAGTCCAGTCTATAAGCAAATTGATAACCATGCAAGCAATTTCATCAGCCTCTTCTACTTCCAATCCATGCTCTAGCATTCTTCTCATAAGCTCAACAGTAAGAGGATATCTTCTTTCTGCAAACATGTGAATCATTGTTCCATTTTCCAGCTCCAAGACATGAACTCCAGATTCTTCAAAGAATCTCCAGCAAACTATCTCCCAGTTTTCTTGATCCTTCCAAATATCATCAGTACTCTTTTCATCAGTTTCCCACATGGTTATGAGATCTCCTTGTAAAACCAATCCAATCCCTTCTAACGGATTATCTTCAAAATAAGTCTTTACTACATGATACAAGTAGAATAGATCTACTCTGTCTATGATATGCAGCAAATCCCATAGCCGTTTAAAAACTCTGAAACTTTTATCTTCTTTGTGAAAAACCATGTAATCTCCATTTTTAGATTTCTCAACTTTGAAAGTACTGATCTTTGATCTGTTCATCTTCATGTCATTATCTTCATCTGTATAATCAAAATCTACCACTCTGAGATAATTCTTCAATTCATCACTAGTCTCAGATCTTAATTCAACCTTCTCTTTCTTTGAAAACTGAACATCTGTAGCTTCAGTTTTTCTTTTCATCTTTAAGCTTTTCTTCCTTTCAGCTTCAGTCCAAAAAGCTTCATCTCTAAAATCTTTAATGCCTGCAACATCTTTCTTATAAGCTTCTCTCTCAGCATCATATAATCTCTTCATATCCACATAATTTAGCTTCTGTAATCCTTTAAATCCTCTGCTTTTTAGATATGCCATCATTGCATTTCTTTCTTTAGCTAAATTAGGTCTTCTTGACATGAATCTAACAGGTGTTGGAGACTGTAAAGGTTCAGCAGCTTCAGCATCCAATTCATCTTGCACTTTTTGAGCTGCTTCTCTATCTAAAGCTTCTTGAGCTTCTCGTTCTTCTCTATCTTTAGCATTCATCTCTTCTTGAACTTTTCTAGCTGCAGCTTCATTCCTTGCAACTTCAAATGCTCTAAGTTCTGCCAAAGTAAGTTTCTTCTTTTTAACTTCAACCAAAACACCTTTTCCCTTGTCTTTTGGATCAATTGCAGGTTGATCAGTTCTTGGTTGTTCTTCTTCTTGTGCTTCTCTAATAGTAACACCTCCTCTTGGTTGTGACAGATCAAGAATTGTAGCAACTAATTCATCATCACTTGGTGAATGAATAGGTTTAAATCTAGGTTCCTCCTCTTCCTCTATAACAACTGTAGAAGGACCAGCTTCTTCTTCAAAATTCAAAACCCTTGGAGTTATTGGTGTTATAACTTCTGGCCTAGATGCATCAGTACTTTGATCATCAGTACCTTGAACTTGCACAGTACTTTGATGTTCAGTACCTTGATCATCAGTACCTTGAACTTGCACTTCTTGTTCTTCTGAAATAATCTTTTCTGCAGTACATACAGATTCTTTCTTCTTTGTAACATTTTCTTCAGATTCTTTATCCTTCATAACATCTTCTTTCAAATTATCCTTTTCTGAATTCCTCCCCAAGTTGACAGAAGATGATTTAGGAACCGTCTTTCTTTTCAATTCCTTACGAAGTGCTTTTCGACGTTTATTCTCCTCCGTAACCCATAAGTTGAAACCTTGAATATAGGGTTTAACAAAATTTCTCAACCAGAAGTAGTTACGCTTCAACTTTCGAATAGTTTTAGCTTGACGTTCAACTGTCTTGTTTAACCTAGCAAGCGCCTGTGTCAAAGCATAGTTATCCATAGTTAAACCTTCACGAGGAATTGTAGAAGCATCACCTTGAACTTGTGAATGTTCCTCTGAATCAGAAACAAATGGTTGAGGAGATGGAGTAGGTGTTCTCTCAATCTCTGCTTGAACCTCAAGACTTGGAGAAACATCACCCTGTAAAGATGCAGTACCTTCACGAGAAGCAGTACTTGCAGATGCAGTACCTTGTGAGGCAGCACTTTGTGAAGCAGTACCTTGTGCAGAAGCAGTACCTTCACGTTCTTCATCCTCTTCAGCACGTACAACTTGAACAACTTCCATCATAGAAGTAGTCAAGGGAATATCTCCACCTCTGAACAAATCACTGCGCCTAGCCATGAATGTATAGATTTTGGCTTGTTGCACAATAACAGGTAGTAATGCAGCAGGTTTAGGAATATCAGCCAATTGCTTGTTTAGAAAAACCTGTATAAATCTTGGATACATCAACCAAGGTGCTCCAGATGATATATGCGATAACATCCCATCCAAAATAAGCCGTGAGAAGTTAAATACTCTGTCCGTAGCTAAACCAACCACTGCAGATGCAATATTTGAACCAAACTGCTCCCAAGAAGTGCTTTTAGAACTTATGCAGTGGAGCAAGACATGGATCAAAAACTTCCATTGAGGACAGAATAAGGCCTTCTTAAAAGTTTGTTCAGTCAAAGAACCTTCATAACCAAGATTGCTAAAAGTATCCCAAATCAGTTGCTTATCAAATCTAATAGCCCCATCTTCATCACCAAATAATAAATCTTCACGAATGGAGGCTTCTGTGATCTTGATAGTGCGTCCAGCAACAGTGGATCTAATATAGTATTCATCCTCCTCCATATTGTCTCTAGCATTAGCCCAAAATTCTTGAATCCATGGTTCAATTATATCCGGCTCCACTAAAAGAGCATAACTAATAGGCGACCCAGTAAGATAATCAATGATATCATAAAACGCCACATTTGCCTCAGTCTTATCCAAATTAGCCACCATATTGTGCTTCGAAATAGTTAAACGATTCACCATTGTTGAAAGAGTGAGCACAATAGAAAGATTGTATCGAATAATAAAGAGATGGTAATTGGAAGATAAGTATGGAAAAGATGTGAAGTAATAATATGAGAGGGAAAATCGGAAAGAAGTTATTTATAGGTGAGATTTGAAAAATCACAGCCTAAATAATAAAGTTACCGTTATTACCAATTTCCCTTCAATATTACCGTTGGAACAGTACTTTAATACGACAAATAGTACTTTCCACATAAGCAGTACTTTCCCAAGCAGTACTTTCCCAAGCAGTACTTTCAGGAAATACAGTACTTTGCCAAAAACCTTCAAATAATCTAAGTATAAACAAACATCCTCCCCTCAAGCAATACACAGGACTATAACTAACACCTTATAGTCCTCCCCTTAAACATAGCTTAGTAGTTAATCATTCCAATGCTCACGACCAAGTGATTGAATCGTGACACATCAAAACCTTTGGTGAGTAGATCAGCTACATTATTATCCGTGTGAACTTTAACCACATTAATGAGCCTATGCTCATAGCAATCTCTGATAAAGTGATGCCTAATCTGAATATGCTTTGTCTTGGAATGATACACAGGATTCTTCACAATACAAATAGTACTCTCATTATCAATATTGATAGGAGTATTCTTAAAGTTGAACCCATAATCCAAGAGTTGATTCTGCATCCACAAAACTTGACCACAACAACTTGCAGCAGCTACATATTCAGCTTCAGTAGATGATGTTGCTGCAATTGTCTGTTTCTTGCATTACCAGGAGACTAGCCTTCTTCCAAGATATTGGCATCCACCTGTTGTGGATCTTCTATCATAATTATCACCTGCATAGTCACTGTCTGAAAAAGCTTCTAAGTGAAAAGGTGACTCTTTAGGATACCACAACCCCAACTTAGGTTGTTGTTTCAAATAACAGAATATTCTTTTGACAACATTCAGGTGAGAGATCTTTGGTGAAACTTGATATCTGGCACATAAACAAACTGCAAACATGATATCAGGCCTTGATGCAGTAAGATACATAAGAGAGCCAATCATAGATCTGTATAACTTGACTTCAACAGGCTGACCATCTTCATCTTTTCCCAATGAATTGATAGATTTAATCGGTGTAGTAACAGCCTTCATATCATCAAAATTAAACTTCTTAAGTATATCAGTAACATACTTGTCTTGGCTAATAAAAATTCCTTCCTTGGACTGCTTAACCTGAAGTCCTAAAAAGAATGTTAACTCTCCCATTGAACTCATTTGAAATTCCTTCTGCATCAGCTGCTCAAACTCCTTAACCATGGACTGTTTGGTAGCCCCAAAGACAATATCATCAACATATACCTGTACTAACATGATATCCTTCTTGTCTCTCTTGATAAACAAAGTCTTGTCTATGGCTCCCCTACTGTATCCATGGTGTAATAAGAATGTAGAAAGCCTCTCATACCAAGCTCTAGGTGCCTGATGAAGACCATATAGAGCCTTAACCACCTTATAGACTTTGTTAGGATGCTTAGGATCTTCAAAACCTGGAGGTTGTTTCACATACACCTCTTCAGTAATAGTACCATACAGAAAGGCACTCTTGACATCCATCTGGTATACCTGAAAACCCATATAAGAAGCAAAAGCAAGAAAGATTCCAATTGCTTCAATCCTTGCCACAGGAGCAAATACCTCATCATAATCTACCCCTTCCTCCTGTCTATAACCCTGAGCAACTAATCTTGCCTTGTTTTTGATAACATTACCTCTTTCATCTCTTTTGACTCTAAAAACCCATCTAGTTCCAATAACTTTCTTCCCATCTGGAAGATCACATAAAACCCAAACCTCTTGAAGTTTAAATTGAAGAAGTTCTTCCTGCATAGCTTCAACCCAACTTTCTTTAGTCAAAGCTTGAGCAATGTTCTTGGGTTCCTCTTGAGAGATGAAACAGGTGAATAAGCAGGTTTGATGGTCCTTATGATTTAGCCTGTTTTGTTTATACACAAAGCTAAGTAAAGCATTATGAGGTTTTGTGAAACCCTTAGCTTTATGTCTTGTCATTACTTCAGAAGTAGAAGGGCCAATGATTTGATCAGTTGGATGATTCTTATGAATTCGTAAGATTGGAGACTGTGGAACTTCATATGTATCATCTAAGTTAGTATAATCAGCACCTTCATTGGCATTTGTGAAAATACCTTCATCTTCAAGCTCATCATCAGTTTCTTCTAGCTCAGGCATGGTAGGATCATCCAAGTCATCTAAAGTAGTGGCAAGATGTGCAGCAGTACTTTGGTTGAAAGTACTGTCCAAAGTACTGTAAGAGAACTCTGCAGTCTTGTTCTTCTTCTTTGCCTCTTCATAAGCTCTCCTTTGTTCATCTGTGTAAGAATGTGCTAATACATCTTGAAGAAGCATCTGATTAAGTTCCTCTTGAATAGATTGATCCTCAGCAGATAATGAGGATTGTGGTGCAACAGTACTTTGTTTTGGCGAATCAGTACTTTGCTTAGGAACATCAGTACTTTGTTTTGGACTCATAGGATCTTTATCAGGAATAGCATCAGGTCTAAGATGAATATCATGAACAACATATTGAATATCTTCTTCATTATGCAAAGGTTGATTTTCTTCTCTAACAGGTACATAATTCATTGAAGGAGATAAAATCTCAAGATCAAACATCCAATCAGGACCCTTCCCTTTCTCATTATCTTGATCCTCTAAAAACTCAACATGAAGACAGTCTTGAATCTTCTTAGTAACTCTGTTGTAGACTCTAAATCCTTTACTGTTAGTGCAATAGCCCAATAAGTAACCTTCTTCAGACTTGCCATCAAACTTCCCTAGATTATCAATGGTGTTTAAAATAGTAAGAGGGCATCCAAAAGGCTTCATAAAATGAATGTTGGGTTTATTGCCCATCAGCAATTCATATGGTGTCTTCATCTGTGGTTTTGTGACAGAAACCCTGTTGAGTACATAACATGCAGTACTTACAGCTTCTGCCCAAAAATGAATAGGGAGATGAGAATCAGCTAACATGGTCCTTGCAGCTTCAATCAAGGTTCTATTTTTCCTCTCTGCAACACCATTTTGCTGTGGTGTTCTAGCAATACTAAACTCCCTTTTTATGCCTTTATTTGCACAAAAGTCATCCATAGGCTTGTTCTTGAATTCAGTTCCATTGTCACATCTAATACCTCTAACCTTGAGTCTTAATTGGTTTTCTAGTGCTATTATAAGAGTTTGAATAGCATCAAAGGTATCATCCTTAAAGCCCAAAAAGAAAACCCAACTGAATCTACTACAATCATCAGTAACAACCAAACAGTACTTCTTCTTATTTAAACTTGCCACAGAGATAGGTCCAAATAAATCCATGTGTAATAGCTCCAATGGTTCTCTAATATTTCTTTCATCAAGCTTCTTGCAGGAAGCTTTGTGTTGTTTACCCTTCTTGCATGCCAAACATGATTGATCGTTCCTGTAAGTCTTTGAAGGTAAACCTCTAACTAAATTGCCTTTGACCAGTTTGTTGATGTTCTTGAAATTCACATGGCCCAATCTTCTATGCCATTGATGTGCCTCTTCAGATGTTGCTTTAGCCACCAAACATGTGGCTCTACCATAAGAATGTAGACTCTTCATGTCTAAACTATACACATCATTTGTCCTTGGTACCCTTAGTACTACCAAGTCATCATCAACAGGTTTGAAGTCAGAAGAAAGAATAAGACATTCTGTGTCAGTGAATAACACAGGATGCTTTTTATCACAAATTTGAGAGACTGACAACAAGTTGAACTTTAGCTCCTTCACATATCTGACATTCTCAAAATCAATTCTCCCAGCTTTAATTGTTCCTTTCCCTGTAATCCTTCCTCCATTGGGATCATTCCCAAATGCAACTTTTCCACCACTAATACTTCTAAAATCAGACAGAATCTCTTTATCGCCTGTCATACTGCCAGAGCAACCACTATCCACAATAAGATGATCTTTAAGCTCCTCTTCAGGGTTGCCCTGCACACAAAGAAAGAGTTAGAAAATTTTAGGAACCCAAGCCATTACTGACTTGTGTTCCCCTTGAGAAGTTACAAACTCAAATTCCTTGAGTATGTAATTCTCACTATCTCTCAGATTATGATCCAAAATTATCTTTTGATGTTTAGCATGTGGATTTTCAAAATTCTCTGGTTTTTCAACATAAATTCCTTTCACCAGATTGTTAACATTTTCTTTTGACACAAAAACATCTGATTCACTTTTTGTTGAACGTACTGTATGTCTCCCAGCAGTTCTTTCCC
Source organism: Chrysanthemum seticuspe (assembly GCA_019973895.1). NCBI lineage: Eukaryota > Viridiplantae > Streptophyta > Magnoliopsida > Asterales > Asteraceae > Chrysanthemum > Chrysanthemum seticuspe. The sequence goes on along the minus strand of BPTQ01000006.1, from coordinate 124,571,150 downwards.
TTTTAACCCATTCAGTTTTAACAGGAGGTTCTTGTGATCTAGATCCCCTATATGAACTGTGATAACTTCTAGGTTGATAATGAGTTCTCCTAGAATTTCTATCCCAAGTATGGTTTTCAGTACCTTGTCTCTGAGCAGTACTTTGGAAAGTACTGTGAGATACTGAAGGTCTTCTCTGATGTGGGTATCTATGATCTGGTGAGAAGTTTCTGTGATTAACCCTATTAGAATTAGTCCAAACTGGTTTGTGCTCTCTAGGTTTCTGATTGTAAGACTTATTCCTTGAAAACTTGTTTAGATATTCTGAGTGTTTATCACAATCTTTGATTAAGTGAGTAGGACTATAACACACAAAACACAGTTTTTGACCCATATGTCCAAAGTGATTTCTTCTATGTCTATGCCCAAAATTGTTTTGCCTTCTTGAGGACTGATAAAATTTGTTTTGACCAAAATTATCCCAAAAAGGTTTAGCAGTACTGTTTTGAAAAGGTTTTGCAGAAGGTACTGCTTGTTGAGCAGTACTTTGATTTAAAGGTACTGCTGGATTTTGAACATTGTTTTCAACAGTTTCTTTGGGTTTCTCAGATCTAGATTTAGCAATTAGCTTATTCCTAAACTCTAGACTATCTACTCCATAACGAGAAACATCAGGCCTAGAGGGGTGATGACTAATGGGATGAGGAACAGCATGATAACCATTGTCTTTCTTATATTCAGGAGGTGGTTCACTTACTGAGCCATCATTACTAGATGAATCTACATAGTTAATGAGCTCATCATCACGAGTGGTTATGTCCTCAAAATCACCATCATCCTGATCACTAGGTGGGTTCTCATCTATGTTACTAAAATTCATTCCAAATCCTAAGCCTGTTCTAATGTAAGCCCTTCTCTGTTTTTCAACATAAGCAACTTGTGACAAGCCAGACTCTTTCCAAGCAGCAAACTTAGCTACCAAATCATCTCTTTCCTTAGTTAATTTCTCAATTTCAGCAATTTTACAGTTTAGTTTCCATTCACTAAGTTTTAACTGATAATCCTGTTGTTCATACTTTTCACCCCAAGCCATTTCATTATTTTCATGTGTTATGATTTTAGCTTCTATAGACTCTAAAGTGATTTGATATCCTGCTACCTCAGACCTAGCCCTAATACAATAATCTCTTTCAATCACATAACTGTTAAGCAATTTTTGATAGAACTCATAACAGTTTGAGCATACCTCAGAGATAGGAGACTGAGTTGGTGAAGTAGCCACCATAGCAAGAAGAACGGGATCATCTTCACTTTCCTTGCTCCAATCAAATCCTCCAAAGCCATCATCAGATTCCAAAGCAGCATGTTCAGATTCTTCATCAAAAGCAGTGCTCCAGTCCAATGCTTCCACTGTGTCTTCAACTGCATCTTCCACTGCTACCATACAGTAAGTCACTGGTTCATCATCAAACTCTTCACTCCAGTCCACTTCTGATAACTTCTCTTGAGCAACCAACGCCTTTGTTTCAGTTATTGGAATTTCCTTGAGCTCAAGTTTAGGCTTCTCAGATGTTCTGTTTGCTTGATACTTAGCAAACCTGCACTCCCTTGCAAAGTGACCAGTATTTTGACAATTGAAGCATTCAATTTTAGATTTGTCAAAAGTTATTCCTTGTTTTGGTTTGAAATCAATATTTTTGCCTGTCTTCTTCATGTACTTTTTGATTCTTGCAGTGATCAAAGCAACTTGCCGCCTGATATCAATTTCCTCAAGTGCATCTTCTTCAATCTGTGCTAGATCCTCTTCATAAGTGACAGGTAAGCTTGCTTGTTGTGCAAAGAAGGAGCACACAACTTCATCTGAGTTCAAAGTGGTTGATGGTGGGGCCTGCTGAGTATATGATGGGGGATTGTAAACAGCAGTACTTTGAGAAACAGTACTTTGAGGAGAAGCAGTACTTTTGGAAGTACTGCTCTTCTTTTCAGATGATAGAAAAGCAATACTGTGAGATTTTGAATTTGGTTGACCACTCATCTCATGTTCATACACCTTCAATTGATGATAGAGATCATCAAAGTCCATAGTATCCAATCCTTGTTGTCCTCTGATCATAGTAGCGATCACATGCCATGTAGATGGCAAACTCCTTAGAAACTTCAAATTAGCATCCTCAACTGATACTTCTGCCTTGTATAACTCCAACATGTTGAGGAGATTCTGAAACCTATCATATGCAGCATCAAGACTCTCTCTTTCTCCTACTGTGAATGTTTCAAACTGCTGTTTCAGCAAGTTTCTGTGCATCTTCTTAGAGGCTTCATTCCCTCCAAATCTGGTCTTGAGAGCAGCCCAGAGCTGCTTAGCATCTTTAGCATCGTGAAATTTGAGAAGATGACCATCTGGAATGGCAGACAGGAGAATGTTAAGAGCCTTCTCTTGATTCCTTAGGGTTGCTTGTGGTAAGACTGCCTTCGGTGCTAAAGGTTGTCCAGGAACCTGAACAGGTTCTGGAACAACTTCATTCCCATTAACAATTACATTCCACAGAGCATGGTCTGTAATGGCAATATACTGCCTCATCTTCATGCACCAGAGATCATATTCTCCCTTCTTGATAATTGGAATTCTGAGTGAGGTGATTGAGGGTTGTGGAACAGCTTCAGTCGACATCTTGAATATTGTAGGGTTTCTTCCTAGTCAGAGTTTCCACACAAGCTCTGATACCACTTGTTGGATCGATGTACTTTAATCAAACTAAACTAGCTTGTTAAGGTTTAATAACCTCGGATAAATCCTAAGTTATTAACAAAGAAACACTGAGCAATCTTTATCAAGTACGCGGAATTTACTTAACAAAGCTAAGAAGAAAACTTTATTAACAAACTCTAAATCTGCTTATTATGCAGATACTCTAATACAAGTCTAAGATATTCGAACTTTTTTTTAAACTCTTAATTCGTAAACTCTAAAACTCTTTTTCTGAAATCGTACCTCTAATGCCAATCTAGGAATCCTTTTATAGGCTCAAGGATATCCTAGTCGGTTTACAATTGATAACCTTGTACGACAAGTAATCTAAACATGGAATACAATACTTTCCATAAACGAATATAACAGTTCTTCTGTTCTAGCAGTACTTTGACTTTATCTTGCAGTACTTTGACTTTGTCTTTAGCAGTACTTTGACTCTTTGACTTCTTCCAGTACTTTGCAGTTTACAGTACTTTCATATGTTCAGTACTTTGATATCTTCAGCACTTTCATATCCCAACAGTCCCTGGTAGTCCAGCATTTGTCTTGTAGCTACGTTGATACCTTTGTAGAAGATGTTGACCTTTTGATGGTTGTTTAGGTCATGAGTGGGACACTTGTAAAGAAGATCGTTGTACCTATCCCAAGCTTGATACAATGTTTCATCGCCTTCTTGTTTAAAATTATGGATCTCCATGAGTTGATTAGATATCTTCGAAGGAGGATAATATCTTTGAATGAAATGATTCTTTAGGAGAGCCCATGTATCGACTGCCCCAGCAGACAATCTATCAATCCATCTTTTTGCTGCCCCAGTAAGTGTTTTGGGGAAAACTCGGAGCATAACCACATCATGAGAAACACCAGGTATGTTGCAAAGGCTTGCGATGTACAAGACATTTTCAATGTGTTCATAAGCATCTTCATCTATGTTTCCCGAGAAAGGGTTAGCTCGTAGCTCCCTCATAAATTGTTCTTTGATCTCAAAGTGGACATTAGCTCCAATAGTCGGCCTAACGAGCCCCAGTCCTTGTTCATCCCTAGTCAATGCCAAATATTCCTCCAGAGTGAGGTCATCAATGCTCACAACCTCCGTGGTACCTGAAACTTAAAAGAAATCGTAAGAAAACAAGAATTGAAAATAAAACAAAAATAAAAGACTTCAATAAAAATCCTAAAATAACTCCCCGACAATGGCGCCAAAAACTTGATGCAGGTTTTCTGACCAGGTTTTAATATTTATAAAGTCTCGTTTACCTATGGTCCACCTTATGGACTCACGGGAAGTGTACCCGGTCGTGTGTAGTGTAGTAATCGGTAAAACTGAGGTTATCCCAAGAGTTATGTGAGCGGATTCTAATTAAATCTAGGTGTCACTGTGTGGAAACCTAGAAGGGGGTTGAATAGTTTACCATTTAAAATCTTTGTTTTGAAACTTATTGTAAGATCAATTGATATTGATCAAAGATATGTTAGTGAAGAATAAACAATATGCAAGTAATATATAATGAGTAAATAAGAAAAGAAACAATCAAATCACGAAAAGTTGTTTATAGTAGTTTGGTCTACAAGGACTCTTTTTCCTTGCCCTAATCCACTCCCCGAGCCTCCAACTCGAGAGTTATCTTCACTAATCAACAAGCTCCTTTAACCGGCGGAGAAAACCTTTACACGTCGCTTACACAATATTTCCGACACAAAGCTAGATGTCAAGTTCTTTTACAAGGGTACAACCACTCCCACACACTATGTATTTTGAGAACTAAAATACTAACCACTCACACTCAGAGGTTTAAGATGGTTTGGTACAAAAATGATGTATGAACAAGACTAGATCATAGAACAACAAAACAAACAAGCCTTTCAATTATTTGTTGAAGCTTGATTATGCCTTGATCTTCTTTGCTACAAAAGAGGATCACTATAATGAAATGAAACTAAGTTAGAAGTAATAGAGAGAAGGAATGTATGCGATTATGCTACAAAGGGATGAAAAAACAACTTGGTTAGCTTGCTATTTATAGGCCAAAGTGACCTGCAGTGACCACGGACCACGGAACCAAAAAAGGGTTCCGCCCTTGTATTTTTTTGGTTCCGGTCTGACAACAAGATTACAAAGATCTTTCCAAAGTCAATCAAATCTAACCAAGATCATGTAAGATATGTAGAATCCAAATCTAAACAAAATATTCTATGAAATATTCTAGAGATTTCAATGTGATGCAAGCCATGATAACATATGTTGTTTTCTATTTTTAGAAGTAATATGTTTAAAGTAAATACATATGTAATGTTGTGTTTAAGAAACTAAAACATACTTGTTCTAATAATGTTGACACACATTATGGTTTAGAAGGATATCAAAGTTAATTGATACATGACTAATCAAAATGTAAATGCTAAAGTAATGAAGACTTTATTTAAGGAAAGCTTGTTTTAATATCTATTAATCTTGACAAACTTTATACTTTACAAAAAATGAAATTTACTTTTGTCGTTAACAAAACTTAGGTAAAGATAATAAAATATAAATAACGTTTAATGACGATATTTGTATTAACAATCTCCCCCTTTTTGTTGATGACAAAACATAAATTTTATTTTTATCAAAGATGTAAAGTTGTACAAGAGTTATAAAATTATGAGATTAAATAGAACTTGGAAGAAATAGTGAGTTAGATAAAGTTGATAATAAAAAGCTTATTTTATCTTATGACTAGTTTGTTCAATTATTTGATTTTAAACAAGTTTGACTTTTTGTAAGTCAAAGCATGATGTTGACTTTTAGAAAGGCAAAGGTCAAGTTTTATAATATTCTCCCCCTTTTTATCGAAACAAAAAGAAGAGGTGAGCCAGAAAATGCAATGAGCCAAAGCCATTTTCTCCCCCTTGGCCAATACTCCCCCTTAATTGGGTGCCAAGATAAGGATACATGGATTGTGAAAAGCTACAAAAGAAAGGTTAGTAATACTCATCATCACAAGTATATAAGCATTTCCAATCACCAAGTAATAACCCACAACCATATAAGTAACAACATTCACTTTGTTAAAATTTTCATGACTTGAAAATCATGAAATGGAACATAATGTATGTGTTAGTACATAAAGAAAATCCTAAAAATTAGAAAAATAAAACAAAAAAATAAAATAAAAATCCTAGAAAATAAAAAAGAACTCAGAATTTTAAAAGAAAAACTAGAACCCTCCTATTGAGGTGGTGGATGAGCAAGAGTGTTGATTCGCTCTAGGATGTGGTTGAGGACGAACCTCATATCATCTTGGAGCTCATGGACCATAACCCGGGTTCGTTCGCTAATGTGGGCGGTCCACTCACAATTTGAGCAACCGTGTCTAGGTGGGAAAAAGGGTTCGTGATTGGTGGTGGTGGAATGGTGGAATTGTTGTTGGTGTTGAATGGAGTGATGAGGGAGGATAGCAAAGCATTTTGCATTTGCATAGCTTCACTAAGGTGAGAATCCACCATATTTGAGAAGTTGTGGAGGTTTTCTAGTTGGGCTTCTATCTCCGCTTTGGATTGTGGGTGATCTTCCCACATAGATTCATCAATGTCCTCAATATGAGGAGACAAGGATGTTGGTGGTAGGGCATGGTCCCCACACAATGGTCTATGAATGTCATTATGAAGTGGATGGAAGAGGCGAGGTTGAGGTTCTAACGGGGCGTTTGGGTCAAATGATGGGCGTGGTGACTCATGAGCGATTCGGTCAATTGTACCAAATGATGGTAGTGGAGGTGGATTAGTGGGCCTTGGAGGTAAGTCCTCTAAGTCCTCCAAGAATAGGTTTGGAGATGTTGGTGGTGTGGAGAATAGTTCTAATGGTATGAGCTTTGGGGATTTAGGTGGTGATGGTGATTTGGATGTTTGGATTGGAGCCGGTGGCGGAGAGTTGACAATGGGAGTTTTGTGGGTGGTGGAGTGGTGATTACAATGGGTGATTTTGGAGGTGGTGTAGGAGTGCTTAAAGTAAGAAAGTTCTCATCTCTTATGGGGAATGAGATGGTTAGAGGGGAGGAATTGGAAGATGAGCTAATGTTCACAAAACAACACGGTCTAACACTCATTCTAGCCGTTTTCTTACATGGTTTGTTTGATGGAGAAGATGTGGATGACTTAGTCATTTTTGCTTAAGCTTATTCTAGGAAAAGATGAGAGAAATTGTTGAGGTGTGAGGATACTCATCTTTGAAGCTCTTAATTTATAGGATTATGAGATTATGGAGAATTGTGTTTGATTTGATGTTAAGCCATAGAAATTGAGTGGTTTCTAATGATTTTGAAGAGTTTTAATGCTAGTCATAACATCTAAGTCAAGCCATACAAGAAGGTTTGAGTGAAGAGACCAAGATATGCAATAAATGTGTCATAGTGATTGCAAGATCTTGAAGTTCAGATCACCCACGGATTACAAGGAACCAAATTTTTGGTTCATTCCTTTATGAAAAAGGGTTCATTGGGTTAATTTTTGGAATTTTTAAATTTTCGTGGTAAATGGATATCCTATATGTCTAAGTGTGTTAAACTAGTTCTAATATGAATAAAAAGCAGTAAAAACTATCCTAGAAACAAATTTTGGTAAATTGGAATGCGGGAATGAGCGAAATTCAGCAACATACCTGGGCAACCCACGACACCAAAAAAATACAAAGACATATCTCACTTTTTGGGTCCGGCTGGTCCGTCAGTTCAGATATGGCGGCACCAAAATTTTGAACAGACGAAACCAAAAAATGGTTCCGTGAGATCCGTCAGTGCAGTTTTATTTGGTAGTGGCGTTTTTTGACCCCCGGGGAATTTTCTAAATTCTAAAATTTTTCTTAAAACATATGGAGATAATTATTTCTAGTTAGGAACAAGCAATAACGCATATATAAATATAGTGGAGCATTTATTTTCAACAAGGGCTAATGATTTTTCACTTAAAAGTGAAAATGGGTAAAATTTGATAACACCAGTGTGTTATCCCCCTGCATGAAACAGTTAGCATACATCAATGTTTTAAGTTAGTTTATCATCCTACGAAGCGAAAACACAGAAATAATATCATACAACATTGTTTCTTGTCTTGTTCCAAACACCCTCTTAAACCTCAACTCACTTATCCAACTTCTTGTAAATCTTGGTCGTCATCCTACCAAGGCACTTGAACAAATGCTTGGTTTGCTTGAACTCCTCCGTAGGGTTCTCCACTTCTGGAAGTGAGGCATAGTACTCATGTGGTTGAAGCCTTGAGTTGGGGAGACCATCTTCGGACCTATTTGATGATGATGAAGGAGTTGGAGGTTTTTGTTAGGTCACTAGTTTTACAACACAAGCATCAAGAGAAGAGATAGAGAAGCGGATTAACAATAAACCAAACACACACACACGATATAATGATATGGTTATGCGTAGAGTGAGTGAAAGAGATAAATTGAACAACGAACCCTCAAGTGAGGGTTATACAAGAGTATTTATAGGAAGGAGAGCTAGGGCAACACTCCCACTCCCTTCCTTTCCTTAATGGACACGGGCCTAAGCTCATGGGCCTTCTACATAAGCTTAAGCTAATAATAAAAATAAAGGCCATAATTAAGCTAACTATTACATATGAATCACTAACACTTGATTTAGTTTTAGGAGTGATTCCAACAATCTCCCCCTAAGTGTTGGTGATGAGTAAATGTAAATGGTGAAGGTACTGATGTAATAGTAGCTTTGACGTCTTCTGACATTCTTCTTTCTTGTGAGAAGAATTTCCTTGATTTGAACAATCTCCCCAGTGTAGAGAAATTGTTTTCTTTAAACAGTTTTGCTTTGACGTCATCTTTAACTTTGTTCTTTGTTCATTGTTCTTTGGGATGGTAGTGATAGTATGTTGTTGTCTGCATCAAGCTGCCTCAGGTCTGCTTCGCTGCTCCAGTGTCTCCACGTCATTCTTCAACATGCTCACACGCTCTTTGACGTTGGATTTCAGTACTGATGAAGTTCTTTAAGTCTTTAACTTTGTAGATTCTTTGGCTTGACGAAGAATCATTCTGACTTTTGTGTTGCTTTGAGATAGAACTTTCATTAGTGATGATGTTGGCATGAGCATGTGAAGAATCTGCACGATCGTTCCGCTCCAAAGCTTCCATAAGAAGTAAACATGAAAACGGTTAGTAATAAGCGGATTCCGGCACTTACAAGTTTGAACTTCGAGAGTGTTAACAGCATAGTGTGAAAACACAACTCTAATTCTTACAAAGGCCGTTCCTGAACTGGAGTCCCACAAGTGAGATAACGCGATGTACCGAAGTACACCTACAGTTCAGATGAGTCGCTGAGGTACACCGAAGCATCACCTCACGACTGTAGACCGTTTGAGACACACTAAGCGTAATCCACGGGTAGTTACCGAAGTGACCTGCTGTCAGGGCTGTTTGATGTTGACCCTGGAAGGAGTTTCCATTCAATCACTGAGGATCACAGATGTGAACCTCTCATAAATGTTCTCGACAGATTGCTAAGATCTGTGAAGGACTCGATAACGTACCACTGATGTTCTTATTGTTGAACATCAAGTGATGAAATGTCAAGTGTACCTAAGAGATATTTTGATGAATCTCGTGGCTCTAGACTTAATAGTGCGTTTTGGTTTTCTTGATTGGAGACTAGGGAGAGGGTCTCCTTATTCAATATCAGCAATCTCTAAGAGAAAGCCAATAGATTATGTAGGGTTCCCTGTGAGAATGAAACAAGCTTCCATTGAGAGAAACTTGAGTGGCTAAGAAGGTTTAGTGCATGCGTCACTGGGTCCATGACGGCTTTTATTCTTCAATACCGGCGTCATCAAGTGACAACCAGTAGCATATGAATTGAACCCGGTGTCTGCCCTAAGTTGAATAATCTGGAGGGCTATTTCTTTTCACCCTTTTCTTTGCATTTCTTTTTAATTCTTCAACTCCTTCTTTCTCCGATTCTCATTTTCTCCTTTTTATAATCGTACCTAAGGACTTCTAAGTACTAACTATTTGTGATGTCCTTGGGTAGATCCCTCCGGCTTTGGCAGATCATAGGACGGTTATTCCTAACCTTAGTCACCTTATAACTCCATGACTAACCTATGTTGCCATAAAACCAATTTTCAAGAAAATCTCTCACAACGGTTATGATTGTAAAACATTTTGTACCACTGTAAGAGTTTGATCTTTTGCAGAAATACTCCCCCTCCACATGTGCTTAAGAGTTTTTACGAAAATCTGCACAGTGAGGAAAGAGCGCGCACTTTATGAATTGATCAACTAAAGATAGACAATTCCCCGCGAGACACGATTACGTTGCATAGTTAAAGAGTTACATTGTCAGCTTTTAGGTGACAACTAGCTCTAATAACTACCTTGAAGGTGTAGACAAACCTCGAAAGGTTGTCAAACCCGTCAGAGTTCATGTCTACCAAGAGTTTCTCGAATGGTACATTCTATTCGGACAAGTCCTTTGCGAGACACGTTTACATCACTAGCGAACTAGCTTGAAATTATTACCCGTCCCGGACAAGTCTTTTCGAGTTACTAACAGTTAAGTATCGTCAATTCGTTGGTTAAGTCTATAGCACAAAGATTCATTTGAATTTACACAACATATTTCTTATCACATAATTTTCTCCCCCTCAAAAATGGCATATAAAATGTTATTTTTGAAAAGTTGAGAATAAATATGACCATTTCGAGTGTTGCGGGAAGATGACCACTGTGAACAATTTGTGAACAAAGTTTTAATTCAAATACTCCCCCTCAACAAGTGATATAAACGGTTGAGGTTTTGAAAAACATAAGGGGAAGTACTTGTTCTTTTGAGCAAAACCTTTAAAAGTGAAAGGTTTGATAGGTTTTACTCAAAAGTAAGAAGCTTTCGCTCCTTTTATAAGGATTGTGGCACTGAAGCGTACCACAGGGTCCTTTCTTTACAAGAACGGGTTGTACACTGAATGTGTGCACAAGCCATAGACATATATAATCACACATCCAAATTATATGAAATAGAAGCAGTTCAAGGGGTACCAGGAAGTCTGTCAATCTTTCCAGGAATGCGTTCAGGGCGTTGATAGCCGGCAAGAGCAATACTGGGACGACCACCTACAAAGCTCTCCAGAGTTCTGAACTGGTCCCGTCGATACAACCTTTCATCAATCTTTCTGATGATCCTCCTCACATCCCGTCTTTCCTTGGAATTCCATCGCTTTTGTGACCCAATACCTTCATGAATATCCTTCAACCTATAATCCAATCCGTCCCTAACCTTCTTCAATGTGTGATCCCCAAACTTGTGAAGATCTCTACACGCCATCAAGCAGTTGCGATGTGTTTCACTGATGTAAACTACTCCGAATGGTTGGCTGATGAGTGTGTGTTGTGAAAGCTGGTTAATGTCGGGAAGATCTAGCTGAGGTGGAGTGAAGTTGACACGGGTCTGATATGATTCAACTGCAAGCTGGAGATATTCTACACGTTCTTTGATGACTATGCTTCTGATGAAGATAAGCAAGGACTTGATGAATTCACGTTGTACTTCAGTTGAAAATTGTCTCATGCGACCCTGTACTTTGGCAAGGTACATGTCTTCAATGTCGTCGATAGACAAATTTTCAAAGTCCGCTTCAGAGAATGCATAATCCCTTTCGTCTTGCCTTTTGACCACAATATTCTTGAGAAAAGTGTAGTCCCATTTAGAAGAAAGATCAACATGTTTAATAGCCACGATTGCTTTAGTACTGAACACTTCATGTTGAGACTTCTGAACCTGGCAGCTTCTGTAGTAGATTCGTCGGCGTTCCGGCCAATGGTGAATCCCATACAATGCATCACGGTCATATACTTCCATATTGTTGGAGAACATGTGGTTAGCCCTTTCCTCGATGGCTATGCAGTTAGAGTATATGGCTGCCGGGAATGGAAGTGTCAGAGATGTAGCGTATTTCCTTGAACCATCGCCACCATGTAGAAGAAATTCCAAGTCTTTGTTGAAGAAATATCGGAATGGAATCCTAGGCTGATCTGGTTGGCCAATTGTTGGTAGAGGTTTTGACCAGTCGGTGTAATATGGAGGGTTGTCCCGTTTGGTGAAGTCGATGTTTGCTTCTGGGTTGAGCCAATCCATGTTGTTAGACATAGCTCGTGCTATATTATCAAGGTGATACTCAACTTCAATAGCACTTTCCGAACTGTCTTTTAGAAGTTGAAATGCTTCATTCTTGATTCGCTTCAAATCGGATTTCGTCATCTTCTTCACACGGAATTTTTCTTGTAGTAGTTTCGCATGCTCCAATGTACTACATTCTGGAACCTCTTGACCTTCAGCTGGGTAGGGAGTGGAATCAACAAGCTTCGAGAACCATTCAAATTCAGTATCATCCTCGTCTAGCCATGATAAGACGTCAGTTATAGGCGCCTTCTTCTTCTTCTTCTTTGGCTTAGAGGAGGATTCTGGTTTCTTGGCTATGTCAGGAGAGATGGGTTGTTGTTGGGGCTCAGAGACTTCTTCATCGTCACCACCCGTATACTCAAAGTGATCACCGGTTTTCTGAGTCTGGGGTGGTAACTCAGAATCCTGAGGTTTTTCAGTAGAAGAGCGAGGAGGAGATCGTCTTGGTGGTGAGGTCCTTCGGGGTGGAGGTGGCATTGAGGAAGATTCACCAGATTTCTTTGGACGTTTAGGTGCAGAGTCTTTGTCCTTATCATCATCATCCCTTGGTCGTTTTGGTTGACTTGCTGATTCTTTGCATGAAGTCCTAAGTTGATAGTCTAATAGAGTCTCAAAAAACTTAGCTTCATCCGAAGTGAAGGATCCAGCTCTTTTTGACATTTGCATCACCAATTTAGCGATTAACTCAGTTTCAGAAAGGTCAGATTCTTTGCTCATTATATTTTTAACCAATGCAACGATGTTTGGAGTAAGTTTTCTGGAGAATACTTCTCGAGTCACACCGGGGACAGTATCAAGAAGAAACTTGTGAGTATATTCTCTTGCTGTCTTTTCCAATTCCTTTTGGAAACCTCCTTTGATAAACTGCTGGATTTGTTCCCTTTCAGTCAACAGCTCTTTTATCACGTCTTGAAGAAAGTTGATTCTGTCAGCAAGTTGATTCAGCTTTTTGTTGGTAACATCCTTCTTCCGTACTTGCTTGGCAGCCTTAACAATTCTTGTTTTAGCCCAGGATAACCAAGAGTCTGTTGGTTTCTTCACAGATTTGGATGTTGATTTGGTTGATCTTTTTGATGGTGGTGGTGAGGAGTGAGAAGATGAGTCCGATGATGATGAGATGTGAGGAGACTCCGGGTCCTTCAGTGGTTCAGAATTTTTCTCCTTTGAACGGACGGGACTATCTAAAAGAAGACGATCATAATCGTCCGTTTCATCAATCTTTGTATCATCAGCAGTTGTTTTCTCAGTCTTTTCCGTTTCTGGTTCTTCAATCTCATACTCAATAGACTCTTCCACACGCTTTTGTTGTTGCTCCAAAGTGGTGGCACCAGTTCCCTTATCGAGTCGATTAACCGCATCAGGATCTGGTGTAGGTTAGACTTCACCACTTGACCCTCCGGGGCCACCCATTTGATCTTTAGAAAATTCCTTCACAACGTGTTGGAGTCTAACGAATTTGAACTTCCTCCTGTAATCAGTTTCCAGTGGCTCTTCTTCTGAGCTTTCCTCTTCGTTCTTAATCACTGGAGTCTTCCCTTTGCTTATATCTGCTGGTGGACTGGGAGGTTTTGCTACTGAAGGAGGTGATTCGGAGTAGAAGACCTCTTCGTCTGATTGTGTATCTTTAGAGCTTTCGTCCACTAGCTTTCTTTGTGGTTCAAGCTTTGGAATGGGAATAGGAACACCTTCCTTAGAAGGAACTTTCCTTTTGCGTGAAGGATTCCTCTTGGGGAACTTCCTCTGACTCTCAGTGCTTGCAGCACTTCCTCTTTTGGTTTTTCTTGTAGGGTACCAGAAGATTTTTCATCAAGAAAGCCAACTTTGTTCTCTTTCACAACTGCCATATATCTTTTATAAGAGTAGAGCTGTTTGAGTTCATCTGAGAGAAGGAGATCCGACAACACAGCACCTTGTTTCTTGGTAGTTGACTCTTTAAATCTGACTGTTAGAGTGGGTTCGGACAACACGTCAAGATTGTCGGGGTCATTGATTCTTTTGGGGATATCAGGGTTGTATCCAAGTGCTCTTTGGATCAACAGTTTTGTATATCTGATATAAGGAATCTTTGAGCCAAGCTTTTTGAGGAATGTCATCATGTCATCCCATATCAGAGCTTCAACTTCGATGTGTTTCATGTTGATCAGAGCCCAAAAGATTTGCAGTTCTACGAGCTTGGGGTGCTCATAGCCGCTGTCACGACCAGAAATGGATTTTGTGATGATGATATAAAGGGTTCTCCAAGGCTGAGGAATGTTTTTAAGATCCACGTGAGAATGCTTATTAATAACCCCTGAAGCTTCGTCGTACCCAATATCAATCAAGAATTGCAGAACAGTCTCTTCAGTAGGTGCAGCAGAGAATTCAGTTGGTATGATGTCAGGAATGAGGAGAACATCCCTTAAGTCTGCAGGAGTGATGGTGATTTGCTTGTGATTGAGCGTCACAGTCACAACATTTTGACCTTTGATCATCTGCATTGTATTCCAGAATTGCTGTATGTAGATCTCCGGAACAGTGGCAGAGTTGGTGAGCATGTTCTGATAGGGATGGTTCTTCAGAATATCCACTGCAATGAGACAAGAAGATTCCGAGCAGGTGAGAGTTTCAAAGTCAACTCTAAGACTGTTCTTTCCAATCTTCATTGGATAGCCATGTGGGAAGATATCAACAATGGTGAGAACGTTTGGTGCATCCACATTCATTTGAGCTTCCATGTCGTGATCTGAAACACATTTAGCCAAAAGAACCAACATATCGAAAGACATAATGTTAGTCAACAGAAGGTTTTATTGACTAATTATTGAATGTGCTATGTCTATGATTGTTACGAGTCCAAAATCACTTGTTTGTCCAATAGTCTAATGACGTCGTGATAAGTTTCGTGAGTTAGTTAACTTTAAGTTTTAAAGTTTATGTTATCACAAAATTTTAACAACACATTACACATTTAAGTTTATTAGTGACATTATTGGATTCGTGACGTTATGATTCATTTATTTACAAGTTTTCCCGCGTAACAATTCATAATGAAGGTTTGATTAAGGCTTAGGCATAGAAATGGTAGCTTATGCGTAAACAGAAGAAATATACGCGTAGGCGCAAGCTTATGCGTAGGATCCTTACTTACGCGAAAGAAATATTACGCGTAGGAACACGGGACCTTATGCGTAGAGCTTACGCGTAAGCGCATATAAAACCTTACGCGTAAGGCTTACTCGTAAGAGTAGACCTTATGCGTAGAGGTCACTGTTTACGCATATCCTTCACAGGATACGCATAGTCCCTTTGTAGAACCTTACGCGTAAGATTTCTCTTACGCATAACCTTCTACGCGTAAGGTGATCCTTATGCGTAGTTATCTAACAACCTTGATTCTGATTTTTTTTACGTGTAGCAAACCTGAAATAAGATCATCATAACATCAATATTTATACATTCATTCATTCAAAATAGATCAAGGCATGAAAAACTCATCAAATAGTTTACGCGTAAGATAACATATGCGTAGACTTAAACCCTAGAGCTCAAAGATTACGCATATGAAATCTAACCATAGGAATTGCACCAAAGTGTTTCTGGTAAGTCTTAGAGGCATAGTAAGTTTTTCTATCCAAGTTTTAACATCAAATTCAAGGCCAATCAAGAAAACCCAATTCGTATGAACTAGAACCCTAATTTTCAATTTATGAATCATTAGCGTTTCTGGGTAAAATCTGGGCCTAGATATGATCAATTCAACTTGACAACAACCTATTATAACAATCTTTATTACCAAAAACATTCACATATGAAAACACCCAAACCACGCATAAACCCTAGTTTTCCAGATTCAATCAATTCGTGTTTCTGGGTAAGTTTTGAGGATAAAAAAGGTATCGTTGATGTTTTAAAAACGTTTTGACACAACCTTTTTAACCACAAAAACATACCAATGATTAAGTGTTCTAACACTTACGCGTAGAACACAAAACTCACAATATCTCAAGATTAAACCGTTGGATTTATGAAAAATTCAAAACCATTGTTTAAAAACTTGTTATAAACACGAAATCACTTACAGATTGATGATCCAAAACACAGATTTGTGGAACGATTGTTGTGCGTAGGATTAGTTAGGTGTGTGTAATAAATGTAAAGAGTTAATGTTAGGTGGAAGTTTTATTAAAAAAGAGTTTGTGCTTTTGGCAGTTTTAGTCCCTCCACCTTTTCCATTTTCATCCAAAGCCTTTTAACTTCCATTTTGGTTACCAAACGAAGAATATTTGGAATAACTTTGACGACACTCCCCCTCGACTTAAGAAATAATGAAAGGTTATAAGTTTTAGTCCGAGTAGTGTCAGTAAACCAGAAATGTGACCACCATTATTAAAGAAAACAACCGAGATAGTATAACATGCAAGTACACAGTTTTTATGAAACAGTTAAGTATTTATTTTCTCCCCCTCAACACTTGATCAGAAAAATACTGAATTTTGAGAGATTAGAGTGTTGACGGAAGAGATGTACTTGCCATGTCGAAAGAAAAATAGATTGAAGAATATTTTTGTGGTTTTAGCAGGTTTTATATTTTTATATTTTGTTTTTGAAAAATATTTACAAAAGAGTGTTTTGGTGTTTGACTGGTTTTTAAGACTATTTTAAGAGTTCATCCAGTTCTTCTTGAGTCAAACACCGCATACCAATCCAGTGGACCAACTCGTTAAACCTAGCGGGAGGCAAGGCTTTGGTGAGTAGATCTGCCAATTGGTATTCTGTACCCACGAAGTATAATTCAACTGTACCCTGTTCCACATGATCCTTGATGAAATGATAGCGAAGATCGATGTGCTTTGATTTCAAGTGCTGAACTGAGTTGCACGAGATCGCAATGGCACTTCGATTGTCGCAGTACATCGGGATTCTGTCAAATACGTAACCATAGTCTTTGAGTTGTATTCTCATCCAGATGACTTGAGCACAACACGCCGACATGGCTACATATTCTGCTTCGGTTGATGACAGCGATGTACAATCCTGCTTCTTCGATTGCCAGGACACCAGTTTATCACCAAGAAATTGTAGTGCTCCTGAAGTACTTTTCCGTGAATCCAAACATCCTGCGTGATCAGCATATGAAAAAGCGATTAGTTTAAAACCAAAATCCTTCGGATACCAGATCCCCAAGTTAATGGTTCCCTTTATGTATCGGAGGATTCTTTTAGCCTCAGAGAGGTGGGTTTCAGTTGGTCTCGACTGATAACGGGAGCAAAGATATACGGCAAAAACAATATCAGGCCTGCTAGCTGTTAGATACATGAGAGACCCAATGATACTACGGTATTTGGTAGGGTCCACCAATTTCCCATGTAAATCAGCGCCTAGCTTCTTGGTATGAGCCATTGGTGTGGCATAAGTGTCACAAGTTTTCATTCCAAATTTTTTTAACAATTCAAGGGCATATTTGGACTGACTCAAGAAAATACCACGGGGTGATTGATGAACTTGCAGTCCTAGAAAGAACGTAAGTTCACCCATCATGGACATTTCAAAAAATTTCTTCATTAGTTTTGCAAAAGCGATTGAGTACTTTTTATGTGTAGACCCAAAAATGATGTCATCCACGTAAATTTGAACAATTAAGATATGTGCCCCGTGATATTGTAAGAAAAGAGTAGGTTCGACCGAACCTTTTGTGAAATTATTAGCAATGAAGAAAGATGATAGCTTATCGTACCATGCCCGAGGAGCTTGTTTGAGACCATACAGAGCTTTGTTCAGTTTGTAGACATGGTTCGGGAACTCGGGATCAACGAATCCTTCTGGTTGGCTGACATAAACCGTTTCTTTCAGTTGTCCATTTAGAAACGCAATTTTGACATCCATTTGAAAGACCGTCATATTCATATGAGCCGCGAACACAAGAAATATCCGAATAGCCTCAAGACGAGCAACCGGAGCAAATGATTCTTCAAAGTCAATACCCTCTTCCTGTCGATAACCCTTAGCCACCAGACATGACTTGTTTCTGATTACGTTCCCTTCAGCATCCAATTTGTTCTTCCAAATCCATTTAAGACCAATGACGTAGACCCCTGTTGGTCTTGCAACCAGTTCCCATACTTCAAGACGTTTGAATTGGTTGAGTTCTTCTTGCATGGATTCAATCCAATTGTCTTTTGTCATTGCGTCTTTAATGTTTTTAGGCTCAGATTGGCAGACAGTAAGTGCATAAATGCAATGTTCACCATCTGAGTGAAGACGTTGTCTCGTAACGACTGGTTGATTCGGGTTGCCAATAATATTTTCCAGAGGATGGTCTTTCGTCCATCGATGTGTAGAGGGTTGATGTTGGTATACATTGTGCATATTCTAAGGATTAAAATGGTTTGTTGATGATTCCGCGACATCAGGTGCAGCAGTTTCATTAGCAAACGGGTTAAAGAACGCATTTGGATTGAAATCTGCAGGTGGGGGTACTTCATTAAGAACATCATCAGTCGGTTCATCATTGTTGGAAGCAACTGGTGGTGCTTCTGCAACAGTAGTTGTTGTAGCAGGTGTATCAGGTATAAGAGTAGTATTAGGTTGAGCAGCGGAAACAGCGGATACACTTGTAGCACGTTCATCAATATCGTCACTGAACAGCGGAGCAAATAGCCTTTCCATTTGTTGACGAGTGAGCTGGGGGCTTTGTTCAACTGATGATGGGTTTTGAGGGAAGTATAATCGGTTGTGACCGGGTTCTAAGCTGTTATACTCAGAAGCCATTTCCGTAAGTTCATCAAAATGAGCATGAATCGTTTCCATAACCTGTTTTGTACGACGATTCCAGATCCGGTAACCTTTAGAATTCTCACAATATCCAATAAAGACTCCAATGTCAGCTTTGGCTTTGAGCTTTCCAAAATCATCACGATCATTATTCGGATAGCAAAGGGATCCAAATACATGAAAGAGTTTGAGATTCGGTTTATGGTTGTGGAGAATCTCAAAAGGTGTTTTGTTGTGGCGTTTAGTAATGATAGAACGGTTTTGAGTATAGCATGCAGTAGATACAGCTTCTGCCCATAAGTAATCTGGAAGTTTAGCATTGATTAACATTGTTCTTGCAGCTTCCACTAACGTTCGGTTTCGTCTTTCAACAACTCCGTTTTGTTCTGGTGTTAGTGCAATAGATTTCTAATGCTCAATTCCTACTTTCTCATAAAATTCTCAAAGAGTTTGGTTAACAAATTCAGTTCCTTTATCTGTTCTTATTTGGCGGACGGTGTTCCGGAGCTGAACTTGAATTTTCATGAGAAAGGTGATGATCATTTGTGGAGCTTGGTCTTTGCTTCGAAGAAAGTAGACCCAAGTCCATCGTGAATAGTCATCAACAATTACTAAGATATAGCGTTTGCCATTGATCGTTTTCACGCGCATCGGGCCACACAAATCCATGTGAAGAAGATGAAGCACATGCAGAGAGCTGTGTTCCACCTTTGAAGGAAAATGAGCACGAGTGTTATTCCCTTGTTCACAGGCTGAGCAAAGGTGATCTTTAGAATACCGGAATCGTGGGAGACCTTCAACTAGTTTGTGTCGAGCAAGATTGGTTATAGTTTGAAAGTTTAAATGTGAGATACGACGGTGCCATAGCCAGGATTTTGTTGATGTTGCCTTTGAAAGTAAGCAGATGGGAGATGAAGCAACCATGTCTTGCATAGAGATAGTGTAAAGACTTGAGTTACGTGAGCCAGACATAAGGTCGTTTCCTTGTAGATCACGAATGAAACAAGATTTCTCCCTGAAAGCAACCTCCAAATCTCCATCACAGAACTGACCTACTGAAAACAGATTGTGACCGAGTCCTTCGACATAATAAACCCTGCTAATTTCGATGTTCCCATTGATATAGTCTCCGTAGCCCATGATAGCTGTGAAGTGATCATTCCCGAATCTGACAGTGCCAATGAACTTTGCAATAAAGTTTGATAACAGTTTAAGGTTGCCTGTCATGTGTCAGGAACATCCGCTATCAACAATCCAGAGAATGATCTGTATCACCTGCATTACACACAGACGACACAGATGGAATAGAAGTAGATGTGGAACCCGAAATGTTAGAGGGTTCCGGAGCAGTTATAGTAGACATACACACATCAATAACTTTAGGCATCCATTTAAATCCTAGTGTGTTATATATCCATTTCTGCCATCTCCAACTAGTATTTGCTTTAGTCTTAGTGAATGCACTAGGTGGTACTACACTCCTAGGAGGTGAAACTGGAGCTACAGGGACATCAATGCGGTTCTTAGAATCTAAAGAGGGCGGTCTACCAAGCACAGACTTAGAATGATTAGTTGGCCTAGAGGTATTCCGATTCTTAGGATTCCTTAAACGAGAGATGATAGCTTTAGCAACACATTTGTCATGACAATCAGAATTCATACTTTTACAACAAATAACACAAGGTGCATCAGACTGAATACCAAAAGTACTTAAAGGTTTAGCATTCGTTACATCACTATTTCTATTACATTTGCCAGACGCAATATCTATAGTGGAAGCAACGTGAGTCTTATTCATAGTCCTAGGGTGTTCTTCTACTTTAGCATTCCTTATTGATCTTTTCTTAGGTCGCAACTTCCTATTCTTCGATGTAGTGCTCCTAGGCTGTGAAGTGCGGACGTTTGGAAAAGAGACAACTATTCCTGTTTCAGTAGAAGGAAGCACGTTAGCAACTTGTGTTTTGGCAGTAGGCATTCTAGGTTCACGATTATTAAGTGTTACTGGTGCTATTCTCTTAATCACAGTAGGCGGAAGTTGTTTATACTTTCCTAACATTTCTCTTAACTTAAAGATAGTGTGAATCAAATCTTGATTTTCTGATTGCACAACAATTCGTACGACCAGGCCTTCGATGGTGATCGAAGGTTATGAGGGGTGATATGTGATGAGTGTCTAAATACTCATCATTTTTGTACCAATTAAACTGCAAAAACATCTGAAAACACTCAGAAATACATCAAAATGATAAAAATATCACAAATAAATGTTTTATGTGTTTTAAATGCAAAAATATCAAAATCTGGTGAAAAACGTATCAAGTTTGCATAATTGGCAGTTTTAGTCCCCCAAGTTTCAAAAGTTGTCAAAAACAGTCCCTGGTAAATCTAAATAAAGAAAAATATCATTTTAAGTCCTTAGGGATTCATGAGTTGTCAAAAATGGTCCTCCAAATTTCAGAAATTACAAAATGGTCCTCCAAATTTCAGAAATTACAAAATGGTCCCTATCATTAATAAACCAACCCTTGTCAAATCTGTTTTGGACCCCTGCCACTTATACCTTTTGACCCCCTGTCATTTCTCTATTTTGGACCCCTGGTCAAACAAAGTCAAACCAAACCACTTACCCGCCCCCACTGTTTATCTCTTCCCCAAGTTGCCTGCAAAACACAGGCCACCCTCCCATCACATTTTCTCTTTTCCCTCCACCCCTCATCATCACAACCCACCACAATAAATGCCACCCCCCCTAGTTGCAAAAATCAGAGCCTACAAGTCAAACCAGTTTTTCCCGCCAAAAAACGTGGACGGCCTAGATTACTCAAAACTCATCCATTGGCCAAGATTGTTAGTGGGATTTGCTCAGAAGGACATGTGGAAGCTTTTTGGTGCATAAAAGAGGAAGAGAGGCAAGAGAAGAAACCAGTACTTAGTTTTTAAATTTATGTAATGTCGTTTTTTCATAAAATGTCTTAATTAGCTTCTAAATCTGTAATTTTAAGTTTTATGTTACTGAAACTAAGTGGTTTAGTCATTGTAATTCATTTTGAATCTTAATTTAAAGTTTCAATTCAGTTTCAAGTTTTATGTACACTGTTTAAAATTTCAAATTCAAACTCTTATGTCCTAGCTTATAATAGATTATATTCAAGTACAAATAAGCTTACTTAAGCTTAATATAGCTTTTGGTAAGCTTTAGAAACAGTTTCAATCAAAGTTGCTAAAAAGTCAACGAAAGTCAACTAAGGAAGCAAAATGGGTATAAGTTTGGAATTGGTTGTTGCAGAGCTTGGAATGGGTTGAAATGGATTAGAATAGTGTAGTGTTGGGTTCTGTATAAGCTCCATCATAAGCTGGGCCCTTGTAAGTTTGTTTCTCATTTTCAATTTTTGTTCAATTTGCAGTTTAAGCTTGTATTTGTATTTGTGGTCATCAAATAAGTTTAAACCTGTTTAATCAGTAGTAACTAGTATAAGTAATCTCAGTTTAAGTAGGAATATTAGCTAAATCAGTCATGAGCTTAGTGTAAAAAGCAAAATCTGTCTCTAAAGTGGTGTTTGGATCAGTGGTTTACAAGAGCTTAAGCTCTTGTCTGTGCTTGATACCTGTCTATTCAGTCTCAACTAAGTCCATTTGTATCATTTCTGTCTTAATATTGTCTCTGCACAAGCTCAAAGTCAAAGTTACTTAGGATCTGTCTTAAAGTACTTAACTGTTGAAATTTGTAAAACCAAAAACTTGTATTGTGTTTAGAATTCATAGAACTAGATTGCTTTAGTCTTATTTCATCTTAATACATCATATTCAGTCATTAAATTAAGATCAAAGTTCAATAAAGTCAACTTTTCATAACTGTGTCAAAAGTCAAAATCTTGCAAAACCAGTTTTCAGCCAACCTAAAGTGATTTTTCATAGCTTCATTATTGGGTCAATCTCATTGAAACTCTGGGTTTAAAAACTTCAACAGGTCTATTTTCTTATTGTCATTTTTGCAGATTTTTAGAAATTTTCTATAAGCCTCAAAAAGGCTTGTCAAACAGGGCTTATATGCCCTGTTCACAAAACTCAGTCAATACTGAGTTTTCTCAGAGACTTGCAGGGCTTGTCCCAAGCTCAATAGAGCTTGACTAGGTCTGGTTTTTGGTTTGAAGGTAGCTAGCCAGGTCTATTTTAGATTCCAACCTTTGGTTTTCTGTTACAGCTTATTATTAAGCAGTTGCATTAGCCACAAAGTAGTAGCCTCAACTGTTTTTCATCACTTATTCTCAAATCCTCAAATCATGGTAGTGACTAATTCAATGGTATAGGATAGTTGTTTCTTGTTGCATTTGAGTACTTTTAGCTTATTATAGCTTCTGTGGCAGTTTGGAGTTCATTTAGTACCTTGTGCTTATTTCAAGTGCTTATTTATAAGCACTTTACATTGCAGTTCCATATTCTTGTGCACAAGCTACTGTTTTTCTATTTTTCTTAGATTCAGTATATTAAATTAGATTTTTCCTGAATTTTTCAGATTTTTCTATTTATTTTGCTATTTTTCTTAATTTAAAACAGTTTTTAGGCCATTTTAATTAGCTTTTAATACAATTAAATCAGAAAAAGATCAAAAAAATAAGTTTTCATTTTTCTTAGGTTAAGATAAATATAAAAAGTAAAAAAATTATTTTTCCAGATTTTTCATAGTTTAAATTGTAATTTTTAGTAATTTAATTAGTTTTAAATAGTTTAAAATTCATAAAAAATAGGAAAATAATCAGAAAAATATAAAAATAGTTTTGAAAATTCTCTTTTGTTATTTTAGATTTTTCCAAGTCATAATTTTATTTTTCTAGCTTTATTTCATATTTTCTTATATTTTAGGATATTATTAAATAGTTAAAAATAGTTTTTAATTAATAATAATTAATTAAATAGTTATAAAAATAATTTTCTTTTTCTAAAAATTTTCTTTTATCATTAGGTTTGTAAAAATATCATTTTCATATTTTTAGGATTAATATTGCTTCAGTTTCACATTTTCTTGTGTATGTCGCGTAGTTTTTAATTTAAGTTTTAAAAGAAAAATCAAAAACATTAGATTTTAAAAATAGTGATAGCGTTTATTTAATATAGTTTATCTTTTTAACTTTATTTAATTTGCATTTAAGCCCCTGTAATTTACAGAACTTTTCTTTAGGTATAAATAACTCAAAACCCTTACTAATCACTATCCTTAGTGATTATCCGACATCTGATTGTGTTAAACACCATTCATCCTCCGTGGGACTTAACGACCCGGGAATCCACTGTATTCTCCTGATCTAAATTTCATTTGTTTCTGAGCTGTTTTAAGTTTCTTACGGTTGGCCATTCACAAGTGGCTAGCTTGTGTGAGATAACTTGACGGTTCGGGAGCAATCAATATGCTTGCGCCAAACTTGTAGTCAATCTGCAATAAGAAATAGTAGACACTTCGTTAAGTGATTGCGCAGGGGTTGGGCCCTGCGAACCACCTCTGGCGTGTGAATAAGTATGTGATATGAGTTATGGATAATATGATGTATGTGAAATACTGTGTTGAGTGAACATACCATTGAAATGACTCGTCCAACCTATTTATAGGTGATGAAAATAGCTTGGAGAGTGTTAGCACACGTTTAGGAGATCATGGGGGGCGTCCCCTGATTTATGGTAACTGCTAGGGCTTCATCCCCACTATCTCGGACTTGGCGGGGAAGCTAAGGACATAGTGGGAATGTGGGGGAAGACCAAGTCAAGGTTCTTATTTGTCTTGGCATCTTCAAGGGAAGACACCGAAGGGCATAGGCCTTCGGCTGGCGGATTCCCAACTGGTAACCATGTCAATGATGAATGGTTTTACGCCACCAATGACTTATGAAGAAAGACTTGGGTCTTCGTAATGTAATTTCGACTGAGGCCGAAGGGGAGTCCTTCGACCTGATCAGAGGGTACGTCATCAAGCCCCCCAGTCGAAAGTGATATGTACGAACAAGAAATATTGCTTACGACTCAGAAGTAAAAACGAAACCTCCCCTTCATCATAAAAATGAATGAAGATGAAAAGTCTTGTTAATATTGAGCGCATTAAATGCATGATTAATCCTAACTACCCCTGTTTCCTCCGTAAAAGTAAACATCCTTTCAAAATTTTAAAAAGGTTTGAAATCCGGTAGAAAAGGGATAGGTCCGGACACGTGTAGGGCTGAGATGCAACATTTGTAGGGTATATAAATTGCAAAAAACAGTAAAACCCTAACAAAGTAACTCTCGCCCAAAGTTATTCACCTACTAAAACTTCTTCCGATCAAGCCTTCGACCAAACAAGGTAAAGCGCTCCTTCTTCTCTGTATTTCAAATACATTTTGTGTTCTTTAGAAGGTAGCATGTCTACCAATAAAAAATTTGTGATAAAACAACAAGGCTGCACACTAACCAGGGAGAAGCTTAAAGCGTTCCTCACTGATTATCCCATTCCAAAGGAACATAAAATAATGCTACTGAGTAAAAATCAAGGGATATTTGATACCCCTGAAAATTATGTAGGCCTGTATTCCCATGTTTTCACCACTTCCAACCTTAGGATACCTTTGCATCCTTTGATCTTAGAATTCCTCCGGTATTATGAAGTACACATTTCTAGGTTCAACCCTTTTGGCCTAGCCAAGCTTACAACATACATTGTTATGTGCAAAGCTTATGGGTTTGAACCATCCTTGACTGTGCTTAGGGGTTTTTTGAATCTATACCCGGGAGGAGATTGGTTGACCTTGGCCAAGAGGGGTGAAAGGGATGTGCCCATATTGATAGATAGACCTTTTACGAACATAAGGAACTGGAAAGGCAAGTTCTTTTATATTCAGACTACCATTATCCCTCCTGGATACTCTGCATTGTTAAACCCAGACTTTCAATATGATGAGAAAAGGTTCACCGATCCATTGCCTTATACCGTGAGAAGAAACCCATTGTATCAGCGTTTGGCTCGTCATCCAGCTGACTGCCAGACCTTCCCTGAGCCAATCCTGTTCATGGCTGGCATTGCTGAAAGATGGGAGGGGTCTCCGTTGGTACCTGAGATAATTTGTGATGGAGAAAGTATGTATTTTTTAAATTAACATAAGAAACAAAAACTTATCTCGCTGATATTTATCTTATTTGCTTCTTTGTGCAGAGATGTTGTTCAGGAACTTTGTTGTGGCTGGAGGTGCAAAAGAGGTAAGCTTTCTTCCAAAGAATCCCCAAGAGACAAGCTATGGCGTGGGCTCCCCATCGGTGTCCATAAACAAAGACGAGGTGGAAGCCCAGCCTGTCGAGCCTGTATCCTCTGCTCCTCCATAGAAGGAACCCATAGATGTAGAAGATCAGCTGGTGGAGAACGTTGCTGACTCAGACGAACCAGTCTCCGAAGGACCATTGGCCATCGTAGGACCCTCCGGCATAGGTGAGAGGGTCCGAAGCAGGAAAGGTGCCAGTGCTAAGGCTGTGAAATCTGATTAAAAAAGAAAGCTTATTCTACCTACTCCTCCCTCTCGAACTACCCGGCAGAATAGTGCCCAGGGTAAGGCTGTGGTATTTCCAGCCATCGAAGGGCCCAGCGGCGATGATATCCATGGTAAGTTTCTTTCTTGTGAAACAAAATTAGGTACCAAATATAATATGCTAATGAAATGTACATTTGTTGTAGGACTTCCTGATACGAATGAGCTTCCTTCCCCTAGCTTGTCACCAACTCGTGAGCCATGTGATCCTAACCAAGTGGAAGGGGGTGATGGACAACATGTCCATAGAGAGGCTCTGCGATCTTCATGATAAAAGCTATATTCGCCAGTGCATGCTTGACAACCAACTCAATGCTAGGACAAGGGAATTGCTCCGTGCTGTCACCAAAGCTCAAGAAGAAATGGATGTTATGCTGAGAAAGGAGAAGGCTAGGGATCAGAAGTATGCAGACCTGGAGAAGAAGTGTGAGGAAGCATTGGAGGATTTAGATAAGAACCCCTTGGTGCAAGATCTCAGAGCTGAGAATGAAAAGCTCAAAGGTCAATTGGCAACGAGCGAGGCTGAGTGCAGCAGGTTAACTGTCGAAGGCTCTATGGTTGTTGGCTATAAGGAGCAGATATCTGTTCTTTCATCCAAGTGCGGAGGTCTTAAACAAGAGAGGGCAAAGTTGTTGGACCAAGAGATCAAGCTCCGAGAAAAGGTAGATGGATTGAACCTTCGTCTGAAGATGCTGAAGAAGGACAGGGTGGACCTGATAACCAAAGTGATCCCCTATAATGCTATGGAACTTTACCATAGCGATGATGTGGGGATTGCCATTGGGAATGTGGTGAATGTTGCCATTTTTCATGGCAAGTGTACCACTTTGGAGGAGGTAGCTAAGACTGGGGAACCAGTGGTGCTGGAGAAAATTCCGTACTACAGGGCAACTCATGAAAAAGAATATGATGATGCAGGTAATCAATTAACTGCTTTAGAGTTCCCTTTCCTTGTAGATGTGACGAAGGACCCAGCGGCCTCAATTGAGGACCTGCTAGCCAAGAAGCCAAGGACAGTTCAGCCTCCATCTTCCTCCAAGAGGACTCCATCACCCCAAGTTCCATCCCCAGGTTCAGCTGATCCCACTCATTCCAAGATTTAATAAAGGCAACCATGTGGTTGTAATTTGATCCCCAGGGTGGTATGTACCCTGTGTAAAACAATTGTCTGTGTTCCTTTCCAGGCTTCGTGCCTGATGAAACAATTAACTTGTGGTTTGTGTAGGCTACGGCCTAAGACAATATTTTATTTTGTTGAATCGTTAAGGCTATGGCCTGTTTTAGACTAGTTAAACTAGTCATTAATCTACAATGAAGCCACTAGGGCTTGAATTTTGCCATGTGTGATTCTTCTCATTTTATTTTTACTTACGTAAAAAATATTTGTTACAACCTAAGGCGTATGGTAGATGCATAGCCTCATTGAGTGTAGTTACTTCACCAACAATATTAGCAATCGTATAATTTAACTGCTGACAGAAGGTCGCGACCCACTCCGTCTTGATCCTTTGGGCAGCGAAAGGCTTGAAATACCTTAAGGCCATATAGGAAAGTTAATGTGAAGTTGAGATGGATGTTATGCATGTGAGCAAGACATGTTTTTTAGTCTTTGTACATCCCTTCGACATTGAAACTTATAAAGCGAGTTGGTGGACAAATCTTTGTTGTATTGAACGAAACAAGAGATTTGAGGGAAATGTGTTATTATCATTAAGTGGGTAGGGAGGATTACATCATTTTAAGAAATGAATGCTAGACGCCTACCATTAATGCTTCTTTCCCTAAGTGAGAAGAATGCAAATACATTGATTGAAAGCAAATAAAATGTGTCCTTAGACATTGTAAGTTTCATACGTAGAACTTACGAAGAGTAGTGCCATTCTAGGTTCTATCAATAGCGTCTCCTTCCAAGGTTTCCAGCTTGTAGGCTCCGTTGCCATAGGCTTCCTTAATAACGTAGGGTCCCTCCCATGTAGGTCCTAGTTTACCCTGGTACTCAGCTTTACTTGCGCTATTGAGTCGGAGGACATATTCCCCTGGTTTGAAAGTCGAAGGCCTGACTCGCTTGTTATAGTACCTTTCAATCTTTTGCTTGTGGATAGCCTCTCTAATGGAGGCTATTTCCCTTCGTTCTTCAAGTAGGTCCAAGTTACTATAGAGTCTTTCTTCGTTATCTGCTGCTTCGAAGTTCATGACCCTTTCTGTTTCGACACTTACTTCTGAAGGGATGACAGCTTCCGTGCCATATGTCAAGCTGAAAGGCGTTTCTCCGTGACTTGACTTCGTATGCGTTCGATGTGCCCAGAGTACTTGAGGTAGTTCATCTACCCAACCGTGATGACTGTATCCCAGCCGTCGTTCTATTCCTTGTATGATGTCTCTGTTGGTAACTTCTACTTGACCGTTACCTTGAGGATGGTAAACGGAAGTGAAGGATTGTTTGATATTCAGACCCCTGCAAAACACTGGGAATACCCCTTCGGCAAAATGCTTCCCATTATCTGAAATGATGATGTGAGGTACTCCGAACCGACAGATAATATGTTCCCACACAAATGTTTCCATGTGTCTTCCTGTGATGGATGCCAAAGGCTTCGCTTCCACCCATTTAGTGAAGTAATCGATGGCTACGACCAAGAACTTTACTCCTCCTGGAGCAACTGGCAGAGGGCCTACAATATCTATCCCCCATTGGCTGAAGGGCCATGCGGACGTTACGGAAGTCATATCTTGCTTTGGTAGCCTTGGGACTCTTAAGTGGACTTGACAGGCTTCACACTTCTGAATGATGTCGACAGCGTCTCTGTGCATCGAAGGCCAGTAATATCCGACCCTCATGACTTTGGAGACAACGGAGCGGGGTCCTGCATGAAGTCCGCAGGATCCTTCATGCACTTCTTGGATGATGTTGGCAGCTTGCCTTGGTCCCACACAACGGAGCCAAGGGGATAGAAAAGATCTTCTGTATAAGTAATTTCCCATGATCCTGTACTGTGGTGCTTTGATGCGCACCTTTCGAGCCAACTTCGGATCCTCCGGCAGTATGCCACTTATTAGATATTCTCTAATTGGAGTCATCCAATTCGAGTCTTCCACCAGTATTACGTCAGACACCTCCTTTCGGACGATGGACCTATCTGCCAATACTTCGACCAAAACTTCCTTTGTTAAATGAGCAAATGCCATTGATGCCAGTTTGCTAAGTGCATCCGCCTTCTTGTTTTGGTTTCTTCGAACATGCTCTATGTTGTAAGATGCGAACCCTTCGAGCATTTCTTTAGCCTTATCCAGATATTGCTTGATCACATGCTGTCTTACCTCGTAGGAGCCTTTTATCTGGTTGGCCACTAGTTGTGAGTCAACAAAAATAGCCAAGTCTTCCACTTCCATATCTTTGGCCAATCGGAGACCTGCTAACAAGGCTTCGTACTCCGCTTCGTTGTTCGTAGCATCGAATTCGAAACGAAGTGCGTAAGTGTATTCCTTCCCTTTGGGATCAACGAGCATGAGACATGCGCCAGAACCATCGGAGCTGGAGGCTCCGTCAGTATAAAGTTTCCACCCTTCGATTGCCTTAGCGGGCTCCTTTTCAACAACCTTTTTGTCATGTTTCGGTTCGGAGGGTGTTTCTGCTAAAAAGTCTGCCAATATTTGCCCTTTGACCGAGCTCCTGCCCTTGTATTCGATATCATGTTCTCCTAGCCCGATAGCCCATTTAGCTATCCTTCCAGATTTCTCCGGCTTTGAAAGTATCTGCTTAATTGGCTTGTCGGTAAGTACGGTTATCGGATGAGCTTGAAAGTACCTTCAAAGGCGTCTCGCAGCATGAACTAAAGCCAAAATTAGCTTCTCCAATGCTGGATAATTTAGCTCAGCTCCCTGTAGTACCCTACTAACGAAGTATATGGGGATTTGCTTCTTCTCCCTTTCTGCCAATAACACGGCGCTGATGCTTTCGAAGGAGGCTGCAATATACATGAACAACACTTCGCCTTTGATTGGGGCCATAAGTGTAGGTAGAATAGCCATGAACTCCTTGAGCTTTTGAAAGGCTGCTTCTGCATCTATGCTCCATTGGAACGTCTTTTTGTCCGTGCATCCTTTGAGTGTTTTGAAGAACGGCAAAGATCTGTCTGCACCCTTCGATAAGAACCTGCTGAGGGCTGCTAGCTTTCCGTTAAGACTTTGCACTTCCTTTAGGGACTTAGGAGGCTGCAAATCTGTGATGGCTTTGACTTTCGAAGGATTGGCCTTAATACCCTGCTTGGTGATCAGATGCCCCAAAAATTGTCCCTCTTCCACACCAAAGGAACACTTCTTGGGATTTAATTTCATATTGATGGTGCGAAGCTGATCGAAGGTTTCCTTGATGTCGGAGAGCATATCCTCCTCCGATCTACTCTTAATGACCATATCATCTACGTAGGCCTCCAGATTCCTACCTATTTTCTTGTGGAAGGCTTTGTCCACCAATCGTTGGTAGGTGGCACCTGCATTTTTCAAACCAAAAGGCATCTTTTTGTAACAATAAACGCCTTTTCCTGTAAAAAAGGTTGTCTTCTCTTCGTCTTCTTCGGCCATTTATATCTGATGGTAACCTTTATAAGCGTCTAGGAAACACTTTAGCCGAAACCCTAACAAGGATTCCACCTTCCAATCAATCTCTGGCAGAGGGTAGCAGTCCTTCGGACAGGCTTTGTTAATGTCAGTGAAATCTACGCACATTCTCTATCCTCCGTCATGCTTCTTGACCATCACCGAATTGGCTACCCAAGTTTGATACTTCACCTCTCTGAGTATGCCTGCTGCTACGAGTTCGTCCACTTCTTTGCATGCAGCGGCATTTCTTTCAGGAGCTAGACTTCGACGCTTTTGTTTAATGGGTTCAATATGTTTGAACTCATTGAGCTTGTGTTCAGTGCCGAAGGGCTTTCCGTCTATGGTGAGAGTTCTGGGGACCCCCGTCATGTCAGAATAGGTCCATGCGAAGACATCTGCATTAGCACGAAGTACCTTTTCCAATTCTGCTTTAAAGGAGGTTGGAAGCTGCTTTCCGATTACTACTGTCTGATCGGGGTAGAGATCATTTACCACGATGCGTTCTTCAGCGTTAGCACAATTGAGAACATCTTTCGAAGGTTCCTCCAAAACCTGTTTGACCCTCTTGCTTTCTGCCGTAGACTTCTTCACCTTATAGCTGGAGAAAACCGTTCCAATGCCGAAAGGTGTTTGGAATTTGATCGCGGCATGTATGGTTGAGACAACGATGCCCATCTTCTGCATTGTTGTTCTCCCTATCAATAGGTTGTAGGGATATTCCGACCTTACGTTCGTGAAAACCAGAGTTCTGTTCTTTTTAGCCTCCCTTCTCCAATCGTAACCTCTAGAGGGACTTCTCCCAAGGGCCATGAGTGTTCCCCTGAGAAGCCTACTAAGGGTACCTTCGAATCTACTCTCTTCGACCTTATTGAAGGTTTGAGCTTTAGGAAACATCGTTCGTAGATAACTTCGCAGGAGCTACCGCAGTCAAGGTAGGCTCTGTTTACTTCTCTGTTGGAGATCAAGACTTTGATGACCACGGGGTCATTTGAAAGAACTCTTCCTGTGATTGAAGAAAAAGTGACATCTCCTACTCCGCACAAGGCTTCCTCTGTTTCTTTCCTCTTTGAACTAGAATCTTCCTTGTATACCATGAGGATGGGTGTTTCGGCAGGTGTGGTATCTTTCCCCAACTGTGTGTCGGAGGTTTTGTCTTTACCTATTTTTATACCCTTCACTAAATGTCCTAATTGGCCGGATTTTACGGCCTCTTCTATCTACTTCTTGAGTTCTCTGCAGTTGTTGGTGTCATGTCCGTAATCGTCATGGAAGTAGCAAAATTTTGAAGTATCTCTGGGCCTTCCTTTGTTTGCCAAGCGAGGGGGAGGATCAAAGGCCTTCCCAGCCTTTTCCGTAGCAAGTATCTCCCTTGGAGATTTGGACAGACTAGCCAAGAGCCCATGGTTGATGTTTTTGTGGTACGGTGTGAACCTGTCCTTATTTTTGTGCTTGTTCCTCGACCCTTCCCACGAAGGATGCTTCGGGGCTTTGCTGTGATTTTCTTTACTTTCGACTGGAGTCCCGTTGGTAGATACTTCTTTTGCTTCGATCCAGGTGTAAGCCTTATCCACCAAGCCTTTGTAGGTTGCAGGGAGGTCGGTGGAGAGGAATTCGACCAGACTTCTGTTTCGTAAGCCATGCACAAAACCTGAAATGTGCTGGTCTTCGTGCAAGCCCATTATTT
This sequence comes from Chrysanthemum seticuspe, assembly GCA_019973895.1. Classification (NCBI taxonomy): domain Eukaryota; kingdom Viridiplantae; phylum Streptophyta; class Magnoliopsida; order Asterales; family Asteraceae; genus Chrysanthemum; species Chrysanthemum seticuspe. Next base: position 124,538,669 of record BPTQ01000006.1, on the reverse strand, counting down.
GTAATGTGTCGTCAGTGTATCTGGTAATGAAAGCCCTGGTGCTCTCATTCTCCCTCTGCTTGATGTTGTGTACTGTCAGGTGTGTCCTTGTGAACTTTTTCTGTTGGCTAAAATGTGATTTGAACTTGGCCTTGAGATCATCCAAATTCACAATGCTACCCGGTTTTTGCCCGTTCCACCATATTCGAGCGGAGTCTCGTAGGGTGTATGTAAACATATGACAAGCGACAGGAATAACCCACTTCTGCATTCTAATAGCCCCTTCAAACAAGTGTAAAAAGTTATCCGGATTCCGTTTCCCATCGTAGGTACCAATATGCGCGGGCATTTTCAACCCATCGGGTAAAGGGTAGTCTTCTATCCATCTTACGAAGGGTGTTGTGGAGCCCATGGGCTCCGAAAAAAGGCAGTTATAAGGTGGCATGTAGGTAGGGACAACATTGTACGGGTTATGATTTGGAGGTAATCCAATAGGGTTTTGGTTGACATATTGAGGGTAAGCAGTAGGTATATAAGGTGGGTGACTTCCTACAGGGTACGAAGGGTATACCATAGGTTGTCCGTAGGGCATACTTCCGTATGGTTGAGTGAAACTGGGGTTACTAGCCTGCCCGTTAGGTGGGGGATAAACCCCTTGAGGGTAAGATTGAGCCTGAAAAGGAGGGTACATACCATGAGGAGGAATATTTCCTCCCCCATTCATTTGAGGTGGATCGCCTTCTACGCCGGATGCGTGAGAAGGCTGCAGTGGAACCCCCGCTTCAATTCTTCCCAGATGAGCCGCCAAGAGTGGTGGCAGATTAACCTTCGTAGCCTCCCTTTGGTGACTCCTTCCATTGGAGCCTTCTATCGTGCCTTCCCGCCTAGTCGGAGCCCTCCCCGGAACATCTTCGAAAACAACCAACCTTCCGCTAGGCCTTCGACTGCTCTGAGACCCTATCCTTAGCACTGAGCGTGTAGTCCCAGGAGCCAAGGGCCTAGTCTCCATTTCCAACTCTTCGTCATATTCATCGCTTGAGTATTCTAACTCCCTTCGCATCTCCACGTTCCGAGCTTGCCTCCTTCGAGCTCTTAGTAAAGATTCTAATGCTTCGATGTTAGCTTCAACAAATGCCGGACTAATTACCGGTTCAGGGTTAGCTGAGGTTGAAGCATGGTTGTTGGGGGTTATTTCAGGGTGAGATCGTATGGTAAAAGTGGATGCGGTTATGTTGGGAAGGTTGTTAGGATCGTTGACTGGAATTGGTGTCAAGGTCGATAAACCAGGTGGAGGTGTATCTTCTCTTCCTTGAGTCATGCCGTAAAACTAGTGAGAGTGATTGACTGGGTGTAAGTTTGGAATAACGAGACCAATAGTAGCGGGTCCCACGGATGGCGCCACTGATTGTACAATAATTCGTACGACCAGGCCTTCGATGGTGATCGAAGGGTATGAGGGGTGATATGCTTGCGCCAAACTTGTAGTCAATCTGCAATAAGAAATAGTAGACACTTCGTTAAGTGATTGCGCAGAGGTTGGGCCCTGCGAATCACCTCCGGCGTGTGAATAAGTATGTGATATGAGTTATGGATAATATGATGTATGTGAAATACTGTGTTGAGTGAACATACCATTGAAATGACTCGTCCAACCTATTTATAGGTGATGAAAATAGCTTGGAAAGTGTTAGCACACGTTTAGGAGATCATGGGGGGCGTCCCCTGATTTATGGTAACCGCTAGGGCTTCATCCCCACTATCTCGGACTTGGCGGGGAAGCTAAGGACATAGTGGGAACGTGGGGGAAGACCAAGTCAAGGTTCTTATTTGTCTTGGCATCTTCAAGGGAAGCACCGAAGGGCATAGGCCTTCGGCTGGCGGATTCCCAACTGGTAACCATGTCAATGATGAATGGTTTTACGCCACCAATGACTTATGAAGAAAGACTTGGGTCTTTGTAATGTAATTTCGACTGAGGCCGAAGGGGGGGTCCTTCGACCTGATCGGAGGGTACGTCATCATTTTCAGAACGAATATTACCAGCAAAATTCATTACTTCTCTAGTGTGTGCAAGATAGTGATCAAGTTCGTTTGATGCTTCATGACGAGTCTTATTGAGTAAATCAAATATGACACCATATTCCTGTTTAACTTTTACAAGTTCTTGTTCATATTTTGAGATTTGACTTTTCAAAGACACGTTTTGATCATCCAATTGCTCAAATTTTGGATTAAAATTGTTTGATTGCAACTGGTGGATTTTGTTTTGCAAAGCAAGTTCACGATTTTGACAATCTTTTTGACACCATTGAAGACGACGTTTTGAATTTGAAAGTTCGTTGAAGAGACATTCGTTTTCAACTTTTAAAGACTCGATCTGAAGCACATTATCAGTATTCTCAATAGTTACAACATTATCAACAGTATTAGCAGAGATATAATCAGATGCATATGACACAGAATTCAATAACACAACATTATGGATATCAGCGCAGATAACATCATTCAAAAGTCGATCAACATCTTTTCTCAACATTTTCTTTTTATGTTTAGTATTGGTAATAGATGTTTCTGTTTTCTTGAAAACGACCTTCATCACTCCAAGTTCCTTATGAAAGTCCCGTTCCCAAGACAATGCACAATGTTTCAAATTTTTAACATTTGGTAAAAGATTTTTCTGAAAAATGTCTCTTTGTTCTCGCGCCAGAGGCGATTGAAAGTGTTGAACTTTGATTTTAGAATGATATTCTATCTCATGTTGTAAACGTTTGAGGTCAGCCATGAAAAGGTCAAAATATCTAAGAATTTTGCGATTTTCAGGTTTTGAATTTACTTCACTGATGGAAGGTAAAGGACCATAAATTTGTGCATAATCTGGTTGGGGATTAACATTAGAAGACTCAGACGTTTTTATGATAATCCTTGGGGTGTTAGAAGATTCCGTTGGTGTGATGAAAGTGACCGATTTTGAATAGTTAAAAGGTTTGTTGTAAACAACAGTTTCTAATTTTGATCGACTCTCATCTTCTGCATCTAATTCCTCTTGACGATGATATTCAACAACACTCATAACAGAATTATCAATTTTATATTCTGCACTGGAAACTTCAGGATTTGGTTTGAATGCTTTGGTTGAAAGCATAGGTTTGTAATCAGCAAGATTTGGTCCATATTGAGAAGATCGTTTATGAGCTCAGCTAGGGATTAATAACAAAGATTAATAACATGGTACGCAGCGGAATAATCAAAACAATACTTTGTTATTGAACAAGGTTTTTCATTCACCATCTCTAACTAAACACTAACTATAATAAAGATCAAAGATTTGATCTAACACTAACTAACTAACCCTAGACGTTTTCCCTACGCCTAGGTTAAACACACACCTTTTAGTCGACTACATTATTGGAAGACTTAATTAAAAACCTACACCTATGTCCTCTTTATATACTAGAGGATAAGGACTAAATAATAAAACTTCCATTGCAAGCAAGTCCTTCCATCTTTTAGTAGGTTTCCTTCTTGTCATATTAAGTCCCTCTTGTTTCATTCTTTTTGTCTTTATCAACTCAAACTTGTAATTCCCAACAATCTTCCCCTAGTTGATAATGACAAAACCATTCTTGAACGAACTTCCCTAGACGAAGTAGCAGAAGTTGAGATCAGGGATCTCGCCATAAATGAAACAAGTATGTCTTCCTTTGTCTTCCCCTTAATCCATGCCATGTCACTCAAACATCTCTTCCCCTTTTTGTTATTATCTAAATAGGGAACGTATGAAAATAATGATCTTGACCACCACGAACCAATATCATACTTCCAATCTAAGACTTCCAATGCTTCAAATCACCCACCATTACGCATCATAAGAAAAATGGATCCAAAACAGTAGAAAACTTCAATTAGCAGTAGTAACAATGATCAACAATGGTAAAAATCAAACACTTCCCCTTGAGTGATGCATGTAGATGGTTAAACTTTTAACAATAAGCTTCCCCTAAAAACCATATGTTAACCATCTTCTTGATTCTTCAAAATCTGTAGGATTTATGTAATGATCACTTGTGAAGAACACCAAATATAACAAACTTGATGAAGAAGTAGAATTTCCCAAACTTATGTCTTAAATCTTTACTATCCACGGAACTCCATACTTATACAAACCACAAAAAATAAGTAGACCGCAATCCCTTGACAAGAATCCTCAACTATATGAGACACTGAGCACTACAATGTAACTCCTTCAAGTGATAGACAATGTGTGCATAGAGCATCATAAGAAAAATCACACATTGCTAGATTCATCAAGCTAGATGATAAGAACACAAACCAAGCAATTCCACTTCACCTTCAAATAAGTGATAAATAATCCTCTTCGTAATCAATTCTTCAATAAACCTCCAAAACGAGCCTTTTTAAAATCTTTTTAAGAACAAAAACTTCTTCCTGTGTGTGTGAACAATAACCTCTGTGTGTGTCATCCAAAAATCATGCTCGACTTCCCCTTAAATCAAAAATCTTCTCGTAATAAAGCATGAGCAGTACTTTGGGAAGGAGCAGTACTTTCATCAAAATCTGCAGTACTTTGAAATAAACTGCAGTACCTTGAAGAAAACGCAGTAGTACTTTGAATTATCAGTACTTTCATTGAAGCGCAAGCAGTACTTTTAAACACCAAGCAGTACTTTGATATTACAGTGACAGTACTTTGCATAAATTCGATCAGCAGTACTTTAACAAAAATTTTCGAGCAGTACTTTAAATCAGTGAAGCAGTACTTTCAACAAAATTCGACCAGCATCAGTACCTTTAAAAATTTCATCTCATCTTGCAGCAGTACCTTCAAAAACTCAAGCAGCAGTGATCACATATGAGAACAAAACGAATCGAAGCAGTACTTTTAAACTCGAACACCATGCGTATCATGTGAAGGCAAGTCAAATAATTGTTCCAATGACATATCTCAATCGATTAGTGGACCACCAGTACAGACCATATATCATATTATATATCCATCACATGTGTGATAAAGCAATCAAATACCAATTATATAGACCCACCAATTTTTAATTAACTGTCGCCATCCAAATAAACAATCACGTGACCATCATTAATTTCCAAGAACTAATTTTAAATTCACCATACGTGTACCAGTACTATGAATGACGTCTGATCACCGCCCTGTTTGACCAATCAAAAGAAACGACTACTGTACTAACCATGTACCTCAAATTCATTGAATCGAAACCCACATGACTCATTGTACCGAGAGATACATATTCGACACCATTCACGTGAAAAAAAAATATTCAACACCTCAAAATTTTTATAAATCTGCTTCTGTCGATTTTTTTTTTACTGCTTCAATAAAACCTTGAATAAACCCTATATCAAGAGCTCCCCGCTCTGATACCAATTGAGAAGATCGTTTATGAGCTCAGCTAGGGATCAATAACAAAGATTAATAACATGGTACACAGCGGAATAATCAAAACAATACTTTGTTATTGAACAAGGTTTTTCATTCACCATCTCTAACTAAACACTAACTATAATAAAGATCAAAGATTTGATCTAACACTAACTAACTAACCCTAGACGTTTTCCCTACGCCTAGGTTAAACACACACCTTTTAGTCGACTACATTATTGGAAGACTTAATTAAAAACCTACACCTATGTCCTCTTTATATACTAGAGGATAAGGACTAAATAATAAAACTTCCATTGCAAGCAAGTCCTTCCATCTTTTAGTAGGTTTCCTTCTTGTCATATTAAGTCCCTCTTGTTTCATTCTTTTTGTCTTTATCAACTCAAACTTGTAATTCCCAACACATATCCATTTGGATTGGGTTTTAAAGTAAACTTTTCAATAGCTGTTACCGACTCACCATGTTTGTAAACAACAGTTTTAAACTCTTTAAGTTTGTTTTGCAAGCCGATAATTTCTTCAAGATGATCATCTATTCGTTTCGTTGAATGCTTTTTGTATGCAGAGAACTGTTTTTGACAAGTTAACAACTCAGCCTTAGCTTTTTGATTTTCCAAGGTGAGAGCGTTAATTTGCTTTTTATGTTCATGTTTCAGTTGTTTTATTTCAGACAACAAAGCATTCTTCGAAGCGGCTAGATCACGCATCTGTCTCTCTAAATATTTTCGTTTTGATGAGATTTAGCAAAGGCGGCTTCAAAACCTTTTTTACGTTTTTCTTGAGTTTTGAAAAAGTTGAGTTGCTTTTGTAAACATTCAAAATCCTTGGTTAACAGTGCATTTTTACTTTTCAAGTCCTGATTTACTGCACGACATTCTTCCACTATGGATTGTTGGTCTAGTATTAAACGAGCAAAATCTGGATGAGGCAAAAGTTCGGCGTGTTCAACGTGAGTCACAACATGATCATTATTTAGATCCTCAAGTATAACTACGGAGTCAATTTGATTATCAATGGAAACCATAAGTTCATCTTGATCGTCAAATGTAACTACGGGGTTTAATTGAAAATCATCGGAATGAGATGTGGATGACTCATTTTGAACATTCTGAGCCTTGCCGGATTCAGATGTTGGCGGAGTTATTAGATCAGAGATAAATATGGTTTGTTTGGGTACCTGAGACAAGCCATCAGTGTCATACACGGGGCCTGTGTCACTCATGTGTAACTCATGCATATTATCCATCAACATAACAGCTGCATTGGCCTGCAAGTCCTCCATATCATCATCTGAGTCTGCATCTGCCATGAAACTGTGTTCTTTGTCTGTGAGAGTTCCACCAGCTTCATCCTTAAGAGCCAAAAGTAAAGCCTCCTTGTGATAAGCACGGCCCCTAGTCCTCGGCTTTGGGCATGCATTAGCCAGGTGTCCCTTCTCATTGCAGTTGTAGCATCGAAGACCATTCAACCCATTCTGAGCATTTCCTTGTTCCACCACTTGAGCTCTGTTGTTATTCCTACCCATAGCATTAAACCCTTGACCACCGCCCATCTGACGAACATAACCACGATTCTAAACTTCAACTCATCCATTTTTCACAACAGCCTGATTCCTGGTGTTTGATGAGGAACGAATGCGATTGTTGGATTTGTTTGTATAACGGCCAAAAGCATTAGCAATCATAACAAATCCTTGTTGCAATGCTTCGAACGGATCGGATTCCTCATTAGCCTGACTATAAAGTGCTTGATCATTTTTGTTGTTGTAAGGAACCAATTGATTATGTTGAGATTGCTGTGATTGATCATTTGGTGTGATAGTGGCAGTTGGTTGAGTTGCTGGTTGAGGAGGATAATTGTTTTGAGCATACAAGGCAAGTTGTTGATTTTCCGGATGTGAAGCTGAAGCAATTTGAGCACAGAGAATCCTTTCCTTATCAACTTCCTTTTGATGAGGCTTCAAGTAATCGTACAACAATCCGTATGTAGAATGATGCATGTTCTTTGCTTGACGGAGAAAAATGACATACTTCTCCCATTCAGGACCAAGACTACTCAGGAACTTAGTATTAACTGCAATTCTTGGCATGATGATGTTGTGTTTTTCCAAATCATTTATGATGTCTGAGAATCGATGATGATAAGACTCTAGTGTCTCTCCAGGTTCAATTATGAAGTGTTCATAAGCCAAGTAAATTTTGGATTCCATATCCTCCTGATTGAGTGCAGATCCTTCCATAAGAAGATGAATATGTTCCCACATTGCCTTTGCAGTCTTTTGAGCATCAACACTTCGAAGAATTGGGTTTGGTAATCCTAAAAGGATATATTGCATTGCAAGCTCATCAGCTTCATAGTGTAGAAGTTCTTCTGGATTCAGGTCAGCAACAGTAGCAATGTTTGATTGTTCATCTCTTGGTGGATTAGCATTTGGATCTCCGGGTACAATGACAGTAGGCATCTGAAATGGACCTTCCAAGATAACCTTCTTTAAGAACTTTCCATGTGGCTTCTTCAGATTACAAAACCTAAAGAACCTGATTACCCATTGATCGTAGTTTCCTGGAGTGAGCATTGGAGGTCTATCAAGTGATCCAGCCTCATGAATTGATTATTAACTGCTTAAAGCTTCACACATCTTTGCAAACCAAGTTGGTTCCTTCATAGTGTTCCTTGATGGATGTTGATTGAAATCGCTTGTGTAGGGTTGAACTTGAATACTTGGTGGTGGTTGAACCATTTGTGGTGGTGGAATTGCTCCCAGTTGTGGAGTATGTTGTTGATTAAATTGTTGTTGATAAATTGCTTGTTGTTGATTCCATTGTTGATGTTGTGGACTTAGTTGTTGTTGTCGTTGAGTGTAAGTGTGAGGGAAATAGTTAGAGTATGGTGGTTGTGACATGTTGAAAAAACTTGTGTTATAAAATGGATCTTTGTAGTCGAATGAACCTTTGTTGATGAAGTATCCTTAGGCGTAGAAATCACAATAAACCAAGTAGCACTTATGCGTAAAAACACCAAAGTTACGCGTAACAGCAAGGGTTACGCGTAGTTTTAGCTTACGCTTAAGCAGGGAAAAAGCACTAAAGTTATGCATAAACAATAAGTTAGGCGTAGAAAACTCAGGCGTAGGATTACCTTATGCGTAAGACTAGGCTTAGGCGTAAGATAAATCTTATGCGTAGGATGTTCTACGCGTAAGCTTATGCTTATGCGTAAGTTTAGGGTTTTTTAGCACAAGTGATCTTTTACACTATCACAGTGCAAAAGATATCCCAAGTCGACGTATTTTCAGGCTTATCCAAGCAAGAAAACACGAAGTAAACCACGAAACTGAAGATCAAACCAAGGATAAAGTTACGCGTAAGTTTAGGGTTTTGATACGCGTAGCTTTACTCGTAAAAATGATTTTGCCCAAAGATGTTTCTAAACCAGTTTTTGTGTGATGAAATAGCTTCAATATCACCAAAAGAACACAAGAGTGTGAAATTTGATGATCCAAAGCATAAAAAACGGTTACGCGTAGGATGAAACCCACGAACAAAAGCAAGCTCAAAAACGAATATCCACGCGTAAAGTTTGAAATTTTTTCCCAAAAACAGTTATTTTAACACCTTAAAACATTGAAAGGACAAGAATCTTGGATTAAAAAGTGTAAAAAACGTGTTTTTAAGCGAACCAAAGTATCTCATACGTTTTACGCGTAGGACCGAAACCCACTTCAAAAACAATACGTTCACCCAACTATTTGGCGATTGATACCACTGTTAGGTCACTAGTTTTACAACACAAGCATCAAGAGAAGAGATAGAGAGGCGGATGAACAATAAACCAAACGCACACACACGATATAATGATATGGTTATGCGTAGAGTGAGTGAAAGAGATAAATTGAACAACCAACCCTCAAGTGGGGGTTATACAAGAGTATTTATAGGAAGGAGAGCTAGGGCAACACTCCCACTCCCTTCCTTTCCTTAATGGACATGGGCCTTCTACATAAGCTTAAGCTAATAACAAACATAAAGGCCATAATTAAGCTAACTATTACATATGAATCACTAACACTTGATTTAGTTTCAGGAGTGATTCCAACAGTTTTGGCCTTTTTTCCCTTTGCCTTAGTCTTGGATACTCTTTCATCACTCAAGGGCACAAATATGTGAGGGATGAGAGAATAGTCTAGTTTCAATCCTCTAGGACTTGGCGGAATGGGTGCATAAGCTCTATAAAGACGGGTAAGAAGCATCCCATATGGAAGAGCAACGGAGCCTTGGGTAGGAATGTCTACCATTCTCCTAGCAATGTAGTAAGCTAAGTTGAATGGTTGACGAGTAGACAAGCTATAGAGCATGTAACAAAGGCAAGCATTGATGTGGTCTCTATTTCCTATGGTGCTATTGACATTGGCTCTAAGGAGTTCCTCCCACCTTTTGAATTGAGGATTAAGCTCATTGAGTTCCATATCGTATGGATCTCGGTTGACTTCCTTTCCAGCTCGAGTGACACGGGTTAGTGCTACCCTATCATTAAAGATGTAACGCCCCGACCCGAAAAGGGTAAAGGAATCACAAATAATGGTGTCATATCAAAGCAAACATAAATATCCAAAAGAAGTCTTAACATAAATACGGAAGTAATTCAAGTCAAAATGACTTCAATACATAGGTCCAAGTGGAAAAAAATAAACTCCAACAAAATATCTGAAATAATAAGTCTTAAATGGCATCATAAGATCAAAGCTAAATATCTCTAAGGTAAGTCCACTCAGCACTCATCCCAAAGCAAAACCCAGCTCCAATGCTTAGATACCTGCCGCGGAAGAAAAGAAATGCGGCTGAGCTTCAAAAGCCCAGTGAACAGATATACAAGCAAAACGAATACGAAACGAAAACGAATACGGAATATAGTGAACGAAAGATAGTAAAATCATAATCATTTTCAAAGTATAAATCAGAATTATCGAATAAGTTTTATAGTTAACTACCACGAGCCCAGAAACAAATATCATATCATAATCATATTCACATAAGGCAACATTTGTAGGGGAGACCTACCCGAGTTATGAAGGACGTGCATGCACGCAACATCAATCATCAGATAACAGATAACATATAACAGATCTAGGATGCATCCATACGCCCCACAGACAGATATTGGTCATATAACATAATTTGAGCTCATAACAGATAACAGATAAGGGACGTGGCAGAACATCACTCTACTGCCCTAGAGTCATGTCAGAAGTGCATCACTGACACGGACATGGAACCCCCATGACTAGTGAAATATTTGGCTCGGGTGTCAAACTATCTTAGGTCAAATCAGAATGTCATAACTGACACAGATCATACTTTATCAGAAGATTCATCATTTTTCCAAAATCAAAGTTTTCATATCATATAGTTCAAAATCAGATGTTTCATAGTTCCGAAAATCAGAGTTCAGATAAGCAACAGCTCAAACAAACAGAATGGGGTTCATAGCAAAGGCTTAGGAAACCCTAATATAAAAGCTAACGAAAAGAAAACGTTATAAGGAACCTTTACTGAAAAGGTCAGAATATCTGTACCTTATTCCAAAGCAAATGACCAAAAAGCAGAAATACGGAAAGCAAAGGATTACTCCTTCTTCACAGAACCTATACACATTAACGGTCGTACATGTTATTTATGATTCCATAATTGTCGAAATGATCTTTTAATATTTGGTGTTCATACTTAGTGTATTCAGTGATCTTATTACTTTAAGGTTTTATGATAATTGAGACTTAAGTGTTTTATAATTAATATCGTAGATTAGGGTTCATTATGTCATTTATTAAAGTGTAGGGTTAAATGTGAAAATAGTTTAAAAGTCATAACTCACACATGAAATAATGAATTATTATACTTAGTTTCAAACCCTAATCGACTCTCATTTATGTTCTAGGGTTTTCTCATTCTTTTAATATCATATCAATGTGCATTTACTTTATATGTCACGTCATTTAATGACTCATTACTCTTGTTTATTTACTCAACACATTCACGACTTAACCATACGTTACTCATATACATGTTATACGTCAACTTTTATATCCATGCACGTTTATGATTTCATGTGACAACCAAAAGTTACTTATTATCCGGATTAGACACATCGACACACATATGCACTATAGCTTCGTATAGATATGACCACGTACTACGTTTACATATCAACAAGCTCACTTGACTTATAAAACACACGCATGATACACGGTTCACAAACCAATTAGGGTTCGGCATGCATGGTTCGATTCACACCTCAATCTAGGGTTTAAGTTTTACATGACCTTTACTCATTTAACACACGTTCAAAAACCCTCACATGGTTCGGCTAACATGTAGGTTTCGGCTAACATGTTTTACGCAAACCCTAGCTCATCTACGTATCTTACTTAATCACGTTTGCATGTTTTACCTTGTCCGATTCATGATATATGTGGTCCGGTTTTCTTAAGCTCGACATATCTATGATCCGATTCACAAAACATATTCAATACATGTTCTCTACTTTATTATAAGGTCCGATTTATATTTGTTGTTCTCGGTTTCATATGGCTCCACAAAAACATAAGCTTCGACCAAAAACAAAACATGATACAACATATATTAACGTTAGGGTATCAAAGGAAGACGAATAGAAAACGTTTATACCTTAGCTTGTTGGAAACAAAGCTCTCGACACCAAGGGGAGGGCTTCGGCCGAATAGAAAGAAAAGAGAGAGGCAAAGAAAACTAGGGTTCCAAATTGTGTTTATGTGTTGTATATATAGGTAGTACAAATAGGTTAGGCTTGAGATGGGGTGGGCTTCGGCTTGGGTCCAACCGAACAAACAAAACTCACGCCCCTTTGGGCTCTCGGCTCACTAGTCCAACCGGACAAACTTACACGGCCCAACATGGTTCACCAAATAAACGAAAACAAGGCCCATACGATTGGCCCAACTATTTAACGAGACGTTTAACTTTTCGTCGTACAAAATCGATCACATACACATATTCGTTAAGTTTTAATTATAGATAAGTTAAGTTTTTAATTTCGTTAAATGAATATAATGTCTTTTACGTATTTTATAAATTTCGATTCCAAGGGTATTTTAGTCTTTATTTATGTTTTAGATTTTCAGGTTTTACAACTCTTCCCCTCTAAAAGAAGAATTTTCGTCCTCGAAAATTGAAATGAAACGAAACGAAAACGAAAACGAAATGAGAACATACCAAATTATTCAAAGAAATGAGGATAACTAGCTCGCATCGACTCCTCGGTTTCCCAAGTAGCCTCACGTTCCGGTTGATTTTTCCAAAGAATCTTAACGAACGGAATGACTTTATTTCTCATGACTCTTTCTTGCCTTTCTAAAATAGCTTCCGGTTCTTCAGATAAAGACATATCGGACTGAATTTGATCAAACGGATAAGAAGCAACGTGTAACGGATGATAGTTGTATCCCCTTAGGAGAGATACATGGAAAACATCATGAACATGCGATAACTGAGGCGGAAGTGCTAATCGATACGAAACTTCTCCTATACGCTCCAGAATTTCAAACGGACCGATGAATCGAGGACTGAGCTTGCCCTTGATTCCAAAACGTTTCACACCTCTAAACGGCGAGACTTTCAAAAATACACGATCTCCAACCCGAAATTCTAAATCACGAAGATGCTTGTCGGCATAACTTTTTTGACGAGACCTAGCCTCCTTCAACTTTTCCCTAGCAACAGCTACTTTCTCATTACTGGTCTCAATCATTTCCGGACCTTCAATTAAGCGTTCACCTACTTCATCCCAACAAGTAGGTGCTCTACATTTCCTCCCATAAAGAAGTTCAAACGGTGCTGCCTTAATGCTAGCATGCCAACTGTTGTTGTATGCAAACTCTACTAAACACAAATATTCATCCCAGCTGCCCGTCCATTCCAAAGCACAAGCCCTTAGCATGTCCTCTAAGGTCTGAATAGTCCTCTCTGACTGACCATCTGTTTGAGGATGAAATGCCGTACTAAAATTAAGTCGAGTACCCCAAGCTTTTTGCAAACCTTTCCAGAAACGGGAAGTAAAACGCGGATCTCTGTCGGACACAATAGATGCCGGAGTACCATGAAGTCTAACTATCTCTTGCTGAAAAATTTCCGCCAATCTACCAATACCATAATCCTTTCTAATTGGTAAGAAATGAGCAGATTTGGTTAGTCGATCAACAACTACCCAAATCGCATCATGCTTCTTCCGAGTAAGAGGTAGCCCAGTCACAAAATCCATAGATATCTTATCCCACTTCCATGTCGAAATATCCAATGGCTGTAACAGTCCACTAGCCCTTTGATGTTCAATCTTAACCTGCTGACAAATCATACACTTCGACACAAACGTCGCCACATCTTGCTTCATGCCATTCCACCAGAAGTACTGTTTCAAATCCCTATACATCTTGGTAGAACCAGGATGGATAGTGAAAGGAGAACTATGAGCCTCAGTCATAACTTTCTCGTGAAGTACCGTATCATTGGGAACACAGAGCCTATCTTCATACCATACAATTCCGTCATCATCAACCTTAAACTCCGTCTGCTTACCTTCTTCAACATTTTGCGCTACGGCCCACAGCTCACCATCATCTTTCTTAGCTTCTTTAATTTGCAGTATAAGGTTCGACTCCACCTTCATACTAGCCCAGTATCCATCAAAACCTCGTACACATAACTCAACATCTAAACTCTCTAAGTCACGAATAATCCTAGGTTCAATCTCAATACTTGCAAGAATGCCTGATTTCCGGCTAAGTGCGTCAGCAACTACATTAGCCTTACCTGGATGGTACTGAATGTTGGTGTCATAATCCTTAAGAAGTTCTAACCATCTTCTTTGTCTCATGTTAAGTTCCTTCTGAGTGAAAATATACTTGAGACTCTTATGGTCAGTGAAAATATCACACGTTTCTCCATACAAGTAATGTCTCCAGATTTTCAACGCGAACACCACTGCAGCTAACTCAAGGTCATGAGTTGGGTAACTCTCCTCATAAGGTTTTAGCTGCCTTGAAGCATAAGCTATTACCTTTCCATGTTGCATCAAAACACAGCCCAATCCTTTCTTAGATGCATCACTGTAAATTTGAAATCCTCTAGAACCAGATGGAAGAGTCAAAATAGGAGCGGACACCAATCTCCGTTTCAACTCTTCAAAACTCTTTTCTCGTTCATCCGTCCATACAAACTTTTCACCTTTTCTCATCAGTTGGGTTAGGGGCAAAGCTAAGCGAGAGAAACCTTCAACAAAACGTTGGTAATAACCAGCAAGTCCTAGAAAACTCCTAACCTCAGTCACTGTCGTAGGTCTTGGCCATTTAGTGATAGCCTCAACTTTAGACGGATCCATGGTGATACCATCAACAGATACAATATGACCAAGGAAAGCGACTTGTCTTAACCAAAACTCGTACTTCGAAAATTTGGCGTACAACTTCTTCTTCCTCAGAATCTCCAAAACTATCCGGAGATGTTGTTCATGCTCTTCTTCAGACTTAGAGTAAACCAAAATGTCGTCGATGAAAACGATAACGAACTTATCGAGGAACTCATGGAAAACACGATTCATTAGGTCCATAAACACCGCAGGCGCATTTGTCAAACCAAAAGGCATAACGAGGAATTCATAATGACCATATCTGGTACGAAACGCGGTCTTAGGAACATCTTGCTCCCTCACACGTAGCTGGTGATATCCAGATCTCAGATCAATCTTAGAAAAGAACTTCGCTCCTTGCAGTTGATCAAACAAATCATCAATACGTGGCAGAGGATAACGGTTACGAATGGTAATACGATTGAGTTCACGGTAATCGATATAGACGCATGCTTCCATCCTTCTTCTTCACAAACAAAACAGGTGCACCCCATGGAGAAACACTGGGTCGAATAAATCGATTTTCTATCATCTCTTGCAGCTGCTCCTTCAACTCCTTCAGTTCTATAGGTGCCATACGATACGGAGCTTTCGAAATCGGTTCAGCACCAGGAATTAACTCAATGCTAAACTCAACTTCTCTAGCTGGGGGAAGACCAGGAAGTTCATC
Organism: Chrysanthemum seticuspe; assembly: GCA_019973895.1. Classification (NCBI taxonomy): domain Eukaryota; kingdom Viridiplantae; phylum Streptophyta; class Magnoliopsida; order Asterales; family Asteraceae; genus Chrysanthemum; species Chrysanthemum seticuspe. The sequence goes on along the minus strand of BPTQ01000006.1, from coordinate 124,523,157 downwards.
GGAAAAAATGTCGGTGAATTCACAAACAACAGAAAGGTTTTCAATGTTAGGACTCTCCAAAGATGTGTCCTTAACAGATTCCAGAAAACCTTGGCACCCATGAGCAATCATGGTCCATGCCTTCATAGCAGAAATGAGCTTAACAAATTTAAGAGGTTGAGAACCATAATAAACAAATTCAGGATGTTTTACGTCTCCAAAGATCACCGTTCTAGCATAGCAGTCAATGGAAGCTCTATGATAAGCCAACCAATCCATGCCTAGAATGATATCAAAGTCGACCATATCGAGAGGATACAGATTTGCAGAGCGAATACGATCATCAAAACGAAGAGGGCACTTAACGTATTTATGATCAATGATCATGTGGTTTTTCATAGGCGTAGATATCGATAAGTGATTTGTTAATGGTTTGGGCTTCATATTAAGTTTCTTAGCAAATGTGACAGATATAATGGAGTGTGTGGCACCGGTATCAAATAAAGCGAAGACAGAATAATCATCAATGGAAAGAGTGCCCGTAATGGTACCTGAAGTGCGCTCCGCCTGATTCCGAGTAGTAGCATAAACACGTCCAGTAGTAGGTGGCGGCTTGATGTAGTTTCCAGGAATCACTGGGTTCTTCTTAGGGCAATCCTTGATATTGTGAGTAGTGGAACCACAAGAGAAACATCCACCAGTGGCCTTGAAACACGGTCCCAGATGAGCCTTTCCACAAGTAGTACAGATAGGTGGGGGAGGCAAAACTTCAGTTGTCCTTTGCTGACCAGAAGATCCTGAAGCACGACCCTGATATGATCCTCGAGCTGACTGGTCTTTGTTGTAACGCTGGTTATTGTTACCTTGATTCTGACGATCATTTCCATTCCTACCAGCAGCTCTGCTATCCTGACTCCTCGCCTCAGGGCGCCTAGAGTCAACATTCCTTCCTGACTGACCCCGCTGATCATAACTCCTATCCACTTGTCCCCTCGAATCATAACTCCTGCCAGAATTTCCCTTATAATCATTACTTTGAGTCCTACCTTGAATCCGATCACCATCGCGGTTACGTTTGTTGGAACCCGAAACCTCATGAAAGATCTCAATGTTACGAGCTGCGTCATTGCAGGCCGACACATCCTCATACTCAATATTAAGCAGTCGGTCCAACACCCACTTCTTCAGTCCCCACTTGAAGTGCTTAGCTTGGCGCCTACCATCTCCAGCAATCGTTCCCACAAAACTTACCAGCCTCATAAACCTACCCATGTACTCATTGGAGTTCTCATGATCAAGCTGGTAGATTGCCTGATAATCCCTCTCATACCTTTGCTGCTCAGCATCAGGGAAGTAACGGTTATAGAAGATCGTACGAAATTCAGTCCAGGTACAAGTAATAGCAAAAGCATCTCCTCCTCTTGCCTGTTTGAGTGCCTTCCACCAATTCAAAGCATCACCTTCCAACTTAAATGCAGCCAAACGAGTCTTAAACTCGTCTCCACAACCCAATACTTCAAACAGCTTCTCAATATGAGTAATCCAGTCCTCGGCCTCAGTGGGAGTAGCAGCAGTGCTAAACGAAAGAGGCTTGAGCTTACCGAAACGCTCGAGCCAAGTGTGAATGCCGGTGGTTTGATTACCTCCACCACTACCCGAAGCACCAGTCTGATTACGAATGTTGTTGATCACCTGTGTCATCATCTTAGGTGTAGTAAGACCAGGGAAAAGAGTGTTGAGAGCATTAGCAATCGCAACATCCATGTTAGGAGCATCATCATCTCCATCCGTGCTACCATTAGTACGAGTTCGAACCATCTGAACGATATTCAAACGATTAGCAAAATGAACAAAGGTGCGATACGAAATGGAAGTTCGCAGAAGGAAACCTAAAGTCTACCCAATCCTCACAGGTCATAGCCTAAGCTCTAAGGGTCTCAAAACCTAGGCTCTGATACCATAAATTGTAACGCCCCGACCCGACAAGGGTAAAGGAATCACAAATAATGGTGTCATATCAAAGCAAACATAAATATCCAAAAGAAGTCTTAACATAAATACGGAAGTAATTCAAGTCAAAATGACTTCAATACATAGGTCCCAGTGGAAAAAAATAAACTCCAACAAAATATCTGAAATAATAAGTCTTAAATGGCATCATAAGATCAAAGCTAAATATCTCTAAGGTAAGTCCACTCAGCACTCATCCCAAAGCAAAACCCAGCTCCAATGCTTAGATACCTGCCGTGGAAGAAAAGAAATGCGGCTGAGCTTCAAAAGCCCAGTGAACAGATATACAAGCAAAACGAATACGAAACGAAAACGAATACGGAATATAGTGAACGAAAGATAGTAAAATCATAATCATTTTCAAAGTATAAATCAGAATTATCGAATAAGTTTTATAGTTAACTACCACGAGCCCAGAAACAAATATCAGATCATAATCATATTCACATAAGGCAACATTTGTAGGGGAGACCTACCAGAGTTATGAAGGACGTGCATGCACGCATCATCAATCATCAGATAACAGATAACATATAACAGATCTAGGATGCATCCATACGCCCCACAGACAGATATTGGTCATATAACATAATTTGAGCTCATAACAGATAACAGATAAGGGACGTGGCAGAACATCACTCTACTGCCCTAGAGTCATGTCAGTTTTTGCCCGTTTTTGCCCGTTTTCGTCCGTTTTTGCATGTTTCACATGTTTTTGCCCGTTTTTGCATGTTTCATCCGTTTTTGTCCACATGTTTTTGCCCGTTTTTGCATGTTTCATCCGTTTTTGCCCGTTTTCGTCCGTTTTTGCACATTTTCACTTGTTTTTGCATGATTTCATCCATTCTCGTTTTTACGCATTTTCATTCGTTTTTACATGTTTTCACCTGTTTTTGCACATTTTTTTTTTATGTTTTTGCACGTTTTCGTGCGTTTTTACACAATTTTGCACGTTTTTGTCCGTTTTTGCATGTTTTTACACATTTTCGCCCGCCTTTGCACGTTTTCGGCTATTTTGCATATTTTCGTCCGTTTTCGTCTATTTTTGTATGTTTTCACACGTTTTCGTCTGTTTTAGCACGTTTTTAAACGTTTTCGCACGTTTTCATCCATTTTTGCACGTTTTCGTCCGTTTAAGCACGTTTTTAAACAGGCGAAACGAGCAAAAACGGACGAAAACGTGCAAAAATGGACGATAACGTGCGAAAACGTTCAAACGTGCGAAAACATATGAAAATGTGCGAAAACATGCAAAAATGGACGAAAACGGGCGAAAACATTCGAAAAAGCAGGCAAAAACGTTAAAAAACGTGTGATAATAGACGAAAACGAGCGAAAACGAACGTAAACGTGCAAAAACATGCAAAAACGGATGAAAACGTGCAAAAATGGACGAAAATGTGCAAAAACAGGCGAATCACGTAAAAACAAATGAAAATGTGTAAAAACAAACAAAAACGTGTGAGAACGAATGAAAAACATGCAAAAACGTGTGAAAATGTGCAAAAACGGACGAAAACGGGCAAAACGGACAAAAGTGTGTGAAAATGAAAGTACGTTATATTAAGTGGGACAAAAAATAGTACGCGTACTAGATTGGTATATTTGAAAAAGTACGTTGCTATTATACAGCCAAAACCCTTAATAAGAAATGTCAGGTATGATGTATAGCCGGTTTTCAAACTTTTTTCCCGGTAGCCGGTCATCTTATGGGTAGAATGGAACAAAAGTTGAAAGTTCGTTACATTAAGTGGAACAAAAAAAAAGTACGCGTACTAGATCGGTACACTTGACAAAGTACGTTGCTATTGTACGGCCAAAACCAAATGTTTTTTGATGAGTTAAGATTGAAAGTGACCTGACAAATGTTAACCTTTAATCTAAGGGCACCATACCTCTTACTAAAGCTTTGTTCTAAATAAAAATAAGTCCATGCCGGTCAACTAAATTCTAGGTCAAAGAGTTGTTGCTGCGAACTAACGACCTTCGATGTTGATGTTGCTTTTGATATTGCAGTTTAAAATTTTCTCTCCCCTCGACGTTAGATGTCTTTAAAAATAATAATTATTGCTATAATATGTTGATTTTCCTCTTATTTTCGTTTTTACTATTGCTTTATTTTGGCTTTGATGTTGTTGCTTGGAGATTTACTTACGTTTACTATTGGATGTGTTTTTTTTAGTAAAGGAACTATATCCGGTGAATATATTAAAGTAAACTTGAGTGTGCGTACAAGAAAGAGTAGCTATGAACTACTCTTAACAACGACTAACTATGTACAGTGTGTTGTATTCATCAACAATTAAATGTTTTATGTTTTCTCTTCAGTCCGAGCTTTCATCATTTTTTTGCTCGAACTGCCGAAGAGTATTAGATGATAGGTTAGTAGGCTTGAGCCCGTTTGTGGGCTGCCCACTAGGGTTTATGCATGTGTAATCTATAACGAGCAACTTGAATTTGGAAAGTATAGTTCATTGAATTAGTAAAATATCCAAATTTGAACATGAGCTCTAACACAAATATAAGAAATATATTTTAGCTCGAACCGAGTAATTCTTCAATATGAGACGAGCTCGAATGTAGTAATAAGCCACACAAATTAAATCACTCATTTATTATATAATAATACAACATTGCACACCTACAAGACAAACATACATAGCTTCTTCAAGTACTGCATTTTAGTAGATTTTGATCTTGAAGGTCGTCTTTCATAATTAGGACATAGTAAGTAAATAACCGAGCTAGATTCAGGGATAAGCTTCAATAACAGACTGATAGGCTTGAATATGTTTTATAGTATAGCGAGTGAATCCAGCCTCATGCAACACGTAAGACCATTCATCCATAGTTCGCTCTTTCCCATCACTTGTATGTGCTATCATTACCATATCGAGCAACAATCCTACTTCTTTAAATTCATGATCTTCTTTTCGTCCAACAATGGCGTCAACAATAATCACCTTCCCGTCATGAGGAATAGCCTTGCGACAGTTTCTTAGTATGCGTATGCAATCTTCGTCAGTCCAATCATGTAGTACTTTCTACAATATCAAACAATAAGTCTCAAAAAATATGATTACCAATGAAAGAAAAAGTTTAGGAACATAAAAGTTTTTATTGGATTAACCATTAAATAAACCGCATCAGCTTTTGGGACATGATCAAACATATTGCCTCCCACATGTTCAATACCATTACATGTAGGAGCCACCGATACAACATGAGGGAGATCATAATTAATCCCTTTGATCCAAGGACAAGCCCCCACAATCGATCTTATAGCCGTTCCATCACCACCACCAACATCCACCAATGTCCTCAGCCCTTCAAACACCTCAGGACAGCCCTTAAGCACCGCTGCCACTGCATTACGAGCATCACATGCCATTGCACGGTCAAAGAGTTTACCATGACTGGGGTTTGCGGCAGTATATCCCCATAGGTCAGTGTTATGTGCCGACTCAAAGGGTAAGTCTTTGTTACCCAAAACCCATGCACTGAGCTTGTGCCATGGAGCCAACATAACGGGACTGCTCTCTAGTAACACTAAGTCGGCCATGCTATGCTTTCCATTTTTTGTTAACAATCGAGACAATGGGGTCTGAGCATAGCCAACTGATGTTTCAGATAAGGGCTTTTCTTGAAATATTTTATAATGGATCAAGAACCTCATGATCCTATACAAGGAAGACTGTGAACACCCGAGTTCTGATGCTAAATCAACAAGTGTCATCGGGGATTCATGCTTCTCAAGGATATCGGCTATCCCAAGCTCAATGGCACACTTGACCAGAGCCATGGGAGTGAAGCCAAGAATAAATTTCCAGATTTCTTCTTGGGCTGCCACTTCTTCATCTTTGGAGTTAATTTTTTCTATTTTGATATCTGTAGTCATTTTCGTTTGAATTGGATGCAAGGATATGAAATGAAGCTTTCTTTAAATAGCAAGAGAGCACGCATGTTTATTTCATTTATGGCATGTTAGTAGATAATAAGGTGGTGATACTTCTATTAGTTCTATAACCACAGAAATATGATGTGATTTTACTTTTATACTCTCCAATCCTTTTTTTTGTATCTCTTACCCCGTTTTTCTCATACTTTTGCACAACTTAATTCGGTGGACTCTCCACCCATACTTTTGCATAACGATAACTTACAAATAATCCTTATGCAATTTCTTTTTAAAATGGTGCAACTCTAAAAGTGTACAACTATCGATACATCAACCTTTGAAATCAATTTAACTCTTTATCTAAGAAAAGATGATATTTGGGATTATAATTATTATGATGAGTATAGCAGGTGGCACGAGTATATATGTAGATGACGTTGAGCAATTGTTTCACCGATACCATCTCGTGGATCTTGAATCACCTGTGTCGCACCCCATGATGATATTTGCTCGGTCGTAACATATTTAATGGGCGAGTTGTGAAGAGAATATGATATTGTTGATGGTTAATCTAAGATTTTTTGTGGAAATGGTTTTGGTGGTGACAATGGTAAGGACATTTTAGAAGAAGATGGTGCCATGTAATGATCATGCGAAAACGATGCAGGAATAACATTAGAACACTGAAAAGGTCAAAGGATGATAATTAGGTAATAGACTAAAAGATGCTGGAGGTTATGAAAGTAAAATGCTATCAAAATTCTATGGATTGAGTAAACACTTCCCTTGTAAATATCCGCTAAGATTTGTGAATTGGCGGGAACACCCTGATTCCGGATGTTTTTTGGCATTAGCCATTATTTACCTCACAAGGAATAGATCCGGCAATTCTCCTTACCCAGTGTGGCGCCAACTGGAATGAGCACGAGCCAAGATTCGAACCATTGACCTTTTATCCATAAAATCTCTCCAGTAAACCCATAAATTTTTCGAAGGTGTGTACCAACTAAGCCAAATCTCTTTAGTATTTCCGCTGAAATATCACCTCCCTTAAATTATTTTTTGTTTCCTAGATAAGATTTCGTTTCTTGTCAACTACTATAATAACAACGCATGATTATCACAATACTCCTCTAGGTATATTGAACGTAAGTCATTTAGAACAACATTAGAGATTTAAAAGCATATATATGTTTTTGGTTCGGTATTAGTATCAAGTTTGTTAATACAAATAAGAGTAAATTACGCCATTCGTCTCTATGGTTTGCCCAAAATAACACCGCAAGTCCATTTGTTTTTATTTTTGCGTCATGAGTCCTTATGGTTTGCCAAAATAAAACCATAAGTCCCTATCGCTAACGATCGTTAGCTTTCTCCGTTAACTCCCACATGTGCCGTCCATTTCTAACGATCGTTAGCGTTTTTGCACGTTTTCGTACGTTTTAATCCGTATTTGCTCGTTTTCGTCTATGTTTACACGTTTTTGTCTGTTTTTACACATTTTTGTTCGTTTTTTTGCACGTTTTCGTCCGTTTTTGCACGTCCTCGTCCGTTTTTACACGTTTTCGTTCGCTTTTGCATACTTTTATTCGTTTTTTCAGGTTTTCATCCGTTTTTACACGTTTTCACACCTTTTCGTTCGTTTTTTCATGTTTTCATCCGTTTTCGTACGTGTTATGTCCGTTTTTGCAAGTTTCGTCCGTTTTTGCATGTTTTCATCCGTTTTCGGACGTTTTTTGTCCGTTTTGCACGTTTTCGTCCGTTTTTACACGTTTTCATCCGTTTTTGGACGTTTTTCGTTCGTTTTTGCATACTTTTGTACGTTTTTTCAGGTTTTCGTCCGTTTTCGCACGTTTTTTGTCCGTTTTTGCACGTTTTCGTTCGTTTTTGCACGTTTTCATCCGTTGTTGCACGTTCTCATCCGTTTTTAAACGTTTTCGTTCGTGTTTTCAGGTTTTCGCCTTTTTTTACACGTTTTCGCCCGTTTTTGTCCGTTTATGCACGTTTTCGTCCGTTTTACACATTTTCATCCGTTTTTACACGGGGCACGTTTTCGCACGTGAAAAAACCTACGAAAACATGAAAAATAGACGAAAACGTGAAAAACAAACGAAAACGTAAAAAAACGAACAAAAACGTGCAAAAACAGATGAAAACGTGTAAAAACGGACGAAAACGTGCAAAAATCGAACAAAAAACGTCCGAAAACGGATGCAAACATGCTAAAACGGACGAAACGTGCAAAAAGGAACAAAAACGTACGAAAACATGCAAAAACGGACGACAACGTGTAAAAACGGACAAAAACCTGAAGTTTGCAAAAACGAACGAAAACGTGTAAAAATGGACGAGAACGTGCAAAAACGGACGAAAACGTGCAAAAAACGAACAAAAACGTGTAAAAATGGACAAAAACGTGCAAACACGGACGAAAACGAGCAAATACGGATGAAAACGTGCGAAAACGTGCAAAAAACAGACGAAAACGTGCAAAAACGCTAACTATTGTTAGAAATGGACGGCACATGTAAGGCACATGTGGGAGTTAACGAAGAAAGCTAACGATCGTTAGCGATATGGACTTATGGTGTTATTTTGGCACACCATAAGGACTCATGACGCAAAAATAAAAACAAATGGACTTGCGGTGTTATTTTGAGCAAACCATAAGGACGAATGGTGTAATTTACTCTACAAATAATTAAACATAACATTACGTGAAGTCGAATTACTGGATGGGTACATTCGATATGAACATAAGAAAGGGGACGGCGTTGGATATTAACAAAAGCTTTATTGATTCCTTAAGAACTGCGATCAGTCAACTAGATTTTGATTGTCTCCGGTTAAGTTAATTTGATTGAAGATATTTAAGTAGTTCAAGCCAAACATATAACTTACAAGGCCCTTCATGCTTGGTGGATTTGGACATTTGTTGTTTTATTTTAAAATGTATTGCTCTTACAAATTTACAAGGTGGATTTGCACATTTGTTGTTTTAATTTTAAAATGTATTGCTCTTACAAATTTACATGATGGTTGTCTAGACTCTAGGGGCTGTTTGGTTGGGCGGTTTTCGTGGGATTTCATGGGGTTTGTATTTGGAATTCATGAAATATCTGTGTTTGGTTGAAAAATAAGGAGATGTATTTGAAATTAAAACACTGTGATATGAGGGTTTTGAAACTCATTGGGTGGAAGATACATTTGAAACACGGAGATTTATATGGGTCAAAAAAAGACAATATTACACTTTGAAACTCAATTTCTCACCTACCATCTCCTTTCCCACAGCAACCCCATCTTCAACTTCAAAGTATTCCATGGCTACTTGTTTTTATCTCCTCTGCGTATCCATTCTTAATTAAGCTCGGATAGGTGTTGCATTTATATGATTTCTACCTCGATTCTCATATTATTATTATTTTTTTTTTCTACTTTTGCCATTTGAAGAATCGAAATCTAAGAGTATGTTTTTTCTTCGGTTTCAATTTATGTCATTCGAATTTATTCTTGTTGTATTTGAATTAATGAACATTTAATTGTGCTGTGTGCGATTTGGGATTTCTCCCTAAACTTGTTCTTGAAACTTTTTTTTATGATTGATAAACATTGGTGTTTTTTTTATGTATACATTTAAATATAAGAATTATTTTGTTTTGGATCAATATAATGGAAAAACTTGTGTTTTACTAATTCTTGACAAGGATCCAGTGAGTTGGTTGAAGGATCTGGACATTTTTTTAATTTTCTATCATGTGGGTAAAATTGAAATGCGTGCTTTTTGCAACCAAACATGCCATGGTATTTAAAATTTCACGAAATTAAAATAGTGGGCTTTAAAATTATGGTATTAAAAATACTTGTATCTTAAATTTACAAACCAAACGCCCCCTAGATGCAATCTTTACAATTCGAAAGACGTACTCCGATCGAATACACAGATGTCCATTTAGTATTCATTTGCTTGAATCAGAAAAATTACAGCAAATTCAGCAATTATTCGTCTTTGTTGTTGGCCTCTAAGTTTTGGACTAAAATACACCGTTGGTCCCTAAACTTGTCACTGCGCTTCGCGATGGGACAAAATTGGGCATTATCATCGCCGGAGGTCCAAAACATGGGCTTTATATGCCAAACTCGTCCCTTGACCACTAACGCCGATGTCAACGTCTACTTTATGTTAGTTAGTGGAGGGTATTATAGTCCATACACATTTATACCACACCTTAGTTAATTCTGAGAAAATCTTCCGTATACCAGCTTGATCGTTTCCCTCCTTTGTCACACAACCCTCACACACACTTTAACAATGGCAGACAAGGAGCTTATTTTTACAGATGTAACTGATGAGATGGTAAAATATGTGAAGACAAAATATGGGGATACTTGGTTACCAGAAGATGAAATGTCTGATGATTTATGCAGATTTGCGAAAGAAGCTGAAGTTATGAAAGGTTAGTCGGGTTTTTTGTATTTGTGTGATTGGCATTTTAAGGGATGAGCATAAATAACTCTATTTTATTTGACAGAAATTCGAGCAGTGTCAAAATCTGCCAAAAAAAGGGATTATAGCAAGCTAAAGGTATCTGACGATATGATTGAGTATGTGATAAGGTTTTAAAATGTACCTTTTTGAGGGGTCATTTAAGCCCTTATTTGATCACTTTTGTATTTGTTATTACTTAATATCGTTCATTTTCACTTTTTAGGTCTCTTGAAGGCAAATTGCTGGAATGGCACTTATTTGGACGAAAAGGCGTGAATATACGAAGAAAATGGCCAAAGTCAAGAATCGAGACGCTCAAGCTGCTGAAATACAAGGGGACGGCGTCAGGTGTTAATTGCGACGCCGTCGGAGCACTTCTGTGACGGCTCAGTAGCCAAATTGCTTATTTTCAAGTGACGGTGTCAGGCTTTAAAAGAGTAGGCCGTCGCAACTCAGACGGCCTAGATTTGATCCAGACGGCGTCAGAGACTGAAGGGGACGGCGTCACAAGCATAAGGTGATGTCGTCGCAAGACTAACGTGGCCAAGACGAAACCCTAATGACGGCGACCCGACGGCGTCACAAATCATAAGGTGATGCCGTCACGATTGTAATCTTATATATAGAATCCGAATTTTTCAGTTTTAGTGTGTAGTCTTTTGGAGTAAAAACCTAAACCGAACCAAGGCTATCTTGTACAGTATTTTAGGGTTCCAAACCCTATCTTACCACAAGATAAGTGTTTTACTTCATTAATTCAATTATGTCTTCAATTATTTGTGTGTATGCTTGCATGTTCTCCATGTCCGGCTAATTTATTTGTGTGTTTGCTTAGGGAATATGAAACTTAATTATTAAATATTGATTGGTTGTCTCTTATCTTAATTGTTAATGATCTAGTAATGCGATAGGTCATTCGTTGTGTAGTTAATGCTTGATTAATCTTTGTGAACCTTAGACTATAACACCTAGAGTAGTTGTAGGCTAAACCATCCAAAGAGTACCTTAGAGTTAGAGTTTATAATTCCTAGAGATTTTGTAGACGAGACCCTTTGGTAGTTTCAAAGAGTTAGGGACAAACGCATACCCTACGACTTTAGACACACAATGCGATTAAGAATAAGGACGTGACAATTCAACCATCAATAGGAGATAATTAAGAAGTAATAAAACCTAAGTAAACACATCTTTAAACTATCATACGAGCACACAATAATTAGACATAGACTACTGATGAGTGTCTAAATACTCATCATTTTTGTACTGTTTAGAATGCCAAAAACATCTGAAAACACTCAGAAATGCATCAAAATGATGAAAATATCTCAAATAAGTGTTTTATGTGTTTTAAATTCAAAAATACCAAAATCAGATGAAAAACGTATCAAGTTTGCATAATTGGCAGTTTTAGTCCCCCAAGTTTCAAAAGTTGTCAAATTTAGTCCCTGGTAAATCAAAATAAAGAAAAATGTCATTTAAGGTCCATGGGATTCAAAAGTTGTCAAAATAAACCCTTTAAAGTTTAAAATTTACAAAATGACAACTTTAGTCCCTAAACTTTGAAAAATGTCAAAAATGGTCCCTGGGTTATTTAAAAATGGAAACTTATCAAATATAACCCTTGTACTATTAATAAATGACAAAATTGGTCCTTATAGCGAACTTTTGGAAAATTACATGTTTGGTCCCTCAAGTTACAAAATTAACAGTTTTGGTCCTTGGAAATTTAAAATGGAAAATAAATACATTTATGGTCCTTGGTTTATAATATTTGGCAGGTTTAATCCTTGTGATAACTTTGGAATTTTGACATGTTTAAACCCCTCACTTTGCACAAATTACAATATTGGTCCTTGTGTTATTATTTCTACAAACCAAACCGGACTATATATTAATCCAAGCCCAATATCCAACCCAAGCCCAAAATTTAAAAATGAAAACCGCCGTTCACTGTTCCTTCTCCTCTCCCACTACTGCAAACCCAATACCAGGTGGTTTTCACCACCTTTCCACCTCACCACCACCCTTACCCACTCTTCCCCAGCTGTCCTTCCACCTCCACATACACCAAATCCCATTAAATGCTAAAACCTGCTATCAAGACTTTTTCCCGCCAAATTTCCACATGGACGGTTTTGATGATTTCTGAAGATCCAATGGCTCAAGATAGGTGGGAATGACTTAGAGGTCGACAAGGAACCTAAAGGATCATTATAAATGGGAAAAGAAGCAAGGAAGAAGACCAAGTAGTGTAATTTTAGTTTAGGTAGTGTCGAAATAATTACTTTTTGAATTCCAGTGTATTAATTAGCTTTTAAGCTTTATCTTTTATGTTTTTATTGTCTAATAACACTTTTGTAAACCTCAATTTCAAGTTTTCAATTTCCTTTCATGTTTATGCAAATTTCCTTGTTAAAATTCTTAAAATATTCGAATATTGTTATTAGTTTTTGCTAAGGAATATCAAGCTCACATAAGCTCCTATATAAGCTTTTATAAGCTAACTTTAGCTTATTATATACTTAGAAACTTACTACTCAGATTCTCATTTCAAAGTTTACTTTGGTCAACGAAAGTCAACTGAGGTGGAATTTGGTATGGAATTGGAGTTGGGTTGATGCTGAGCTAAATTCTTAATTGGATTTGGTTTTAAAATGGTTGGTTTGGTTCTGTGTTAAGCTCCATTAAGCTGGACTTCATGTGAGTCTGGTTTTCATTCTTCTTTAAAAACTGTCACATATGCTTATTGATTTTAGGTTGTGTTATACCATGTTAGAACTTAATTTAATCTTGTTTCAGCTTTAGGATATTAGTTATAAACTTGTTTTACTCTCTGCACACTAGGAGTAGGATTAAGGTGTTTAAACTCCTCATTAAATAACTTAAAGAAGTGTTTGGTTTAGATTCTGTTTTGAGATATAGGTTCAAGTTTATGATTAGTTAGGATTGCATTAGTCTACTTTAGCATTATTAAGTTAGTCTCAGTCATTTATTTGCATACTAGTATAGAGATAGTCAAAATTGATTGTAATCTGTCTTTGTGATCTCCTCTGTTGGAATCAATTGGTGAAATCATACATTTAGGTGTTAATATAGATAATATAGCTTGCATTAGGTTTATTATATCATCAAACATCATTTTCAGTCATTAAATCTAGCTTAGAACCTCATCAAAGTCAAACTGCTTCATATCTTAAAAAGTCAAATTTTTCTTTGATCAGTTTTTGAATAAACTTCACAATTTTATTGTGATCTCAATATTAGGATTTAGTCCATCAGCTTTTGGGATAGTAATATTTAGTTGCTTAACTTAATTAGAAAAATATTAGTTCACTTATAATCAGCTTATTAAGTCCTTATTTCTTAGCTTCTTTTGAGTGCTTTTCTGAAATCATGCTCTGTGCAGCTGTGCACCACCACCACAGTGGCCATCTTCACCACTTTGGTGGGTCCCACAGGCCACATCAGTGAGCCCCAGTGGTGGTTCTTGGTTCCATAGCATTCACCACCCAGCTGACTATCTGTTTCAGTCAAGCTTTTGAGCTTAAGCTCTGTGGACCCCACTCCTAGATCAGCTATAATATTGTCCCATTTCTGAATTGAAACTAGTTTAGCCTTGCTTAATTTTTGGCTTAAATTGCTTTTCAGAGGTTTAGGATAGTTGGAATAGGTTAGTATTAAGTAGTTATAACATTATCTAGCTTCTGTGTTCATTTGGTACTCATTTGTGGACTTTGGCTTATTTTGAAGTGCTTATTCATAAGCAGTTTCACTACAGCTCCCATATCCTCAACATAAGCATATGTTTTTATATTTTTTATAGACTTAGAATAATATTTTAGTATTTTCCTGAATTTTTTATATTTTTCCAGCACTGTTTGATATTTTTCTTATTTTAAACTAGTTTTTAATCCTTTTTAAATAGCTTTTAATATAAATAAATCAGAAAAGCTTCATAAAAATAATTTTTAATTTTTCCTAGATTAAGAATAATATTTTAGATTTTCCTGTAAAGTTTCATTATTTTTACTGTTCATTTGTTAATTTTTTTTTAATTTTAATTAGTTTTAAATAGTTTTAAATTAATAATAAATACATAAAAAGTCTAAAAAATATATTTTCAGTTTTAAAATAAGTTTTATCATATTTTAGATTTTTCTAAGTTATAATTTCATTTTTCTAGGTTAATTTTGTATTTTCTTATATTTTAGTGCATTTTAAATAGTTAAAAATAGTTTTATTAAATAAATAGTCATAAAAATAATCTTCTTTTTCTAATAATTTTCTTTTATTATTAGGATTGTAAAAATATCATTTTCATATTTGTAGGCCTTTTATTTCTTAAAACTCACATTTTATTTTGTACGTTTACGTAATTTTATTTAAACGTACGTTTTAGGTTTTAAACGTTCATCAATTTTAAAAATAGTGATAGCGTTTATTTAATATAATTTATCATTTTAATTTTCTTTAATTTGCATTTAAGCCCCTGTAATTTACAAAACTTTTTCTTTAGGTATAAATAACTCAAAATCCTTACTGATCACTATCCTTAGTGATTATTCGACATCTGTCTGTGTTAAACACCATTCATCCTCCGTGGGACTTAACGACCCAGGAATCCACTATATTCCTCTGATCTTAATTGTATTGCTTTCTGAGCTGTTTTAAGTTTATTACGGTTGACCATTCACAAGTGGTTAGCTTGTGTGATTAAACTTGACGGTTTGGGAGCCAATCAAATTTTGGCGCCGCTGCCGGGGAGGCTGTAAGCGTGTTTTAAGCAGTTTTCAGACCCGTACTTGCACATATACCACCTTTTGTAAACAGTTTTTTTTGTAAAGTTAATCAAACTTAAAAAAAGTTCATTAACACTTTTTCTAAAGTGTTAACAACACCAAAAATATTTTCATTCTTTGTTTTTATAACATGTTTATCCAAAAATCCAAAAATATTCATCTTTACCCTCTTACCCTTTTTGATTCTTTATCCCTTTACCCTCTATCCATTTGATTCTAACTTCTTCTATTCTCATGGAATCTATCGACTACGACGAATTCTGGAACGAATTTGAAAAAATTCATATTTTATCACAAATGTCAAAAATCCGTGTTGTTCGTAATGATCCATTAATTCTGCGTAGGGAAATGGAACGAGAAACCGGGGTGACAAAGGACCAGGTACTTCCCTCTGATAATGGAGGTGCTAAATACGTCCAACCTATGGTTATCCAAAGATCTAACCCCTCGATTGCTCCTAAGCCGTCTAAAATTGATCCTACACTTTCACAATTTACGGTTAGAAGAAATCATGCAGAATTTAGACCGATGACTAGCAAGAATGACTTGCCTAATCTTCACGTTTCTCAAGAACCAGAACCAGAGACCATAACGGAAGTGGTGGAAATTGCTAGCTCTCAGAGCAAACCACTTGTCCCACCTCCGGATTTTTCAAAATGTTCTTCGAATCTTAATAGTCATTCGGATCACCATGTTGGTTTTGTTGATTCTTTGAATGAACCGATTCCTTCTCATAACTCTCAAATAGAATCGTTTATTCCTTGTGTCGGTTGTGGTGATTCTCTTTTTGGTTCACCCTGTCGCTGGTGTACGTGTGTACAGTGTGGTAATGATATTCATAACGGGAGTTGTTTGTTTTGTGGTTCGAGGAATTCATTTGATTATGATCCTAATCCGAACTCATTTAACGACCCCTCAAATTTTTCCAATTACCCACCACAGCCCGACTTATCTTCATATAATCAACATAACTACTGTGAATTTTGTGGAGGTCCTCACCAAGGATTTGAGTGTCAATCCGGAAACACGTTTGTCTATGAACAGTTTTCCGGTGATGCTCAGAACTTTGGTTATGACCAATATCCATATGATTCACCAGTCCAGACTCAACAGTTTTACTGTTGTGAGAACTGTGGAGGTCCCCATTTCAGCTCTGATTGTCAAACAGGGAATCCATTTCCTTGTAACAATTACGACTATCCATATCACGACCAACCTCCACAGTGCCAAATGACTCAAACTCCTCAGCAAACCCAACAAGACACTTATTTAGAGCTTCTGGAGTCAGTGAAAAGAACTGAGGAGTTGAGTAAAACAGCATTTCATAATGTTCCCAGTTTTTCTTGTGTATATTGTGGGGGTCCTCATGATGATTATCAATGTCAACCTTTCGGTTTTGACAAATCTCCACTTCCACAATGTCCTATCATTCAAAATTCACATGAGAAATCCATGGAAGAATTGCTAGCTAAAGAGCAGGCTGCTAAAATAAATTCCCAAATTGCGTTTGAAAAATCTATTAGGGAATCAATTGCAAAAGAAAAAGCAGCCAGATCTAGCTATCAATTTCGTTTTATTCCTGATGACACTGATGATGAGGATGCACTTGGTATCCTACAATTTTATAAAGATTCATCAGATTCATTAGTTGATATCCCAGCAGTTGAGATTCATTCTCAAACAACTGCTATCACACCCGAAGCTCCCACTCACTCTCTGAACATGGGGGACGAGCATCTTGATACTGTTCCTGAAAAGGAATTGGACGAATTCATAAAGTCTAGTGTTGAGGACCTTGTCCCAATCCCGAGAGAGTCACAGGGAACTTCTGACCATATGTGTGATACCCCTTCCCCTCTTGAGTGTTCAAAAGATCATTTTGAGACTTTCTCCGATTTTAGCGATGATTGTAAATCTTATGGAGACATTGAGAATGTTGAGGCATCACTTTCACATTTTGATGTTGATCCTCTTTTTGAGGAGTTTACCGATGAACTCACTCACATCATTCCACTTTCATCGGAAAGTGATGATGATCTCTTTAATTTCAAAGCCAACCTAGGAGAAATTGAAAGTCTCCTTTATAATGATCGTTCACTCACTTCTCACCCTAACAGTCCAATAGAGAATGTTAATCACCTTGTTCCCGAAGCATTCAAAGCTACTTTCACCAATCCTCTATTTGAATTCGAATCTGAATTCACTTGGATTTCTAACAATCCAATCTTTGACGAGGATAGTGATGAGCCCACAATGGAACAAGAGTTCACAAACTCACTTCATGTGAATGATTCTCTTTACGAGGAGTTCTCCTTTGAACTCACTCATATCATATCTCTACCAGAGTATAATAACTTCTACTTTGATCTAGACATAAATGATCTTTGTGTTCCGGAGGGAAATGTTCTCAACCATGAAAACTTGCTTGATATTAAAATCCCATCCCTCCCACCCAGAATATGTCTTGATCAAATGAGCTTAAATGATGACATTCATGATCCAGAAATCATGAATTCCCCTTCTGATAATATTGAGTTAGTCATGATTTTTATCATGATTTTCTTTCTTTTCTTCACTTATGGTGTGACTTCTCGTTCCCTTTTCTCCTTCAGGAATGAGGACACTATTTTTGATCCCGGCATTTTCATTTATCATTTTTGAGCCGGTTCTATCTATATCTCATCGGTGTGGAACTTTCACGTACTTCAATGTTTATACAAACATCTTGAATGAAAGTCCGATGGAGATTGTCACTTCCACTTACTTCCCCATGAACAAATTAATTCGGGGTCGAGTCAAGCTAGCGACTCGGTAATCAAAAACAGTAGCACATAACATGGGTTTTCACCCGTGTGTACCACCTAAGTGTGGGGGAGATGCCCCACATGTTATATATAGATCTAAAAAATGAATGAAAATTATAAATATTAAAAAAGAGAATAATTGTTGTGTTTCTACACTTAGCTAGTAATGTTATCTTTTTACGTTCTAAGTTTCGGCATGACAGCCGGTACTTTGAATATTGAGGACAATATTCATTTCTAAGTGTGGGGGGGAAATTCTGGTGAATTTGATCATAAATGTACCCTTTTAGTCCATTTTTCCCTCAAAATGGCCAAATTTAAAAAATAAAAAATAAATTAGTGGAAGTACTATGTACTAAACACAACAAATGGTAATCAGTCCACCATGTCTAACCCACATAAGGACTGGCTAATCCAGGAGCAAACGGCTCTTGGTAAAGATATGTCAAATCCGTTAACGGCTTGCAATTTTCCCAAAATTGTATGGTGTTCAACTCACCATATCTTTAATTAGTGAAGAGTTGGCTAGCCCGCAAGTCTATGGCTTGTGGTAAAGGCAGTTGGAAAACCATAATTGGTAATCGACTCACCAAAGATATTTTATCTAAGAGTTGGCTAGTCCAGAAGCAAACGGCTTCTGGTAAAGACAAATCAAAACCGTTGAAAGCTGGTGATTTGCTCAAAATCATTTGGTTATCATTGTACCAAGGTTCTTACTTGAACTTAAACAATTGGCTACTCCAGAAGTAATGACTTTTGGTAAAGAGATGAAATCCATTAATTTTTCTCAAATTATTGCTAGGGACTAGCAATATCTTAGTGTGGGGGATTGATGAGTGTCTAAATACTCATCATTTTTGTACTGTTTAGAATGCCAAAAACATCTGAAAACACTCAGAAATGCATCAAAATGATGAAAATATCTCAAATAAGTGTTTTATGTGTTTTAAATGCAAAAATACCAAAATCAGATGAAAAACGTATCAAGTTTGCATAATTGGCAGTTTTAGTCCCCCAAGTTTCAAAAGTTGTCAAATTTAGTCCCTGGTAAATCAAAATAAAGAAAAATGTCATTTAAGGTCCATGGGATTCAAAAGTTGTCAAAATAAACCCTTTAAAGTTTAAAATTTACAAAATAACAACTTTAGTCCCTAAACTTTGAAAAATGTCAAAAATGGTCCCTGGGTTATTTAAAAATGGAAACTTATCAAATATAACCCTTGTACTATTAATAAATGACAAAATTGGTCCTTATAGCGAACTTTTGGAAAATTACATGTTTGGTCCCTCAAGTTACAAAATTGACAGTTTTGGTCCTTGGAAATTTAAAATGGAAAATAAATACATTTATGGTCCTTGGTTTATAATATTTGGCAGGTTTAATCCTTGTGATAACTTTGGAATTTTGACATGTTTAAACCCCTCACTTTGCACAAATTACAATATTGGTCCTTGTGTTATTATTTCTACAAACCAAACCGGACTATATATTAATCCAAGCCCAATATCCAACCCAAGCCCAAAATTTAAAAATGAAAACCGCCGTTCACTGTTCCTTCTCCTCTCCCACTACTGCAAACCCAATACCAGATGGTTTTCACCACCTTTCCACCTCACCACCACCCTTACCCACTCTTCCCCAGCTGTCCTTCCACCTCCACATACACCAAATCCCATTAAATGCTAAAACCTGCTATCAAGACTTTTTCCCGCCAAATTTCCACATGGACGGTTTTGATGATTTCTGAAGATCCAATGGCTCAAGATAGGTGGGAATGACTCAGAGGTCGACAAGGAACCTAAAGGATCATTATAAATGGGAAAAGAAGCAAGGAAGAAGACCAAGTAGTGTAATTTTAGTTTAGGTAGTGTCGAAATAATTACTTTTTGAATTCCAGTGTATTAATTAGCTTTTAAGCTTTATCTTTTATGTTTTTATTGTCTAATAACACTTTTGTAAACCTCAATTTCAAGTTTTCAATTTCCTTTCATGTTTATGCAAATTTCCTTGTTAAAATTCTTAAAATATTCGAATATTGTTATTAGTTTTTGCTAAGGAATATCAAGCTCACATAAGCTCCTATATAAGCTTTTATAAGCTAACTTTAGCTTATTATATACTTAGAAACTTACTACTCAGATTCTCATTTCAAAGTTTACTTTGGTCAACGAAAGTCAACTGAGGTGGAATTTGGTATGGAAATGGAGTTGGGTTGATGCTGAGCTAAATTCTGAATTGGATTTGGTTTTAAAATGGTTGGTTTGGTTCTGTGTTAAGCTCCATTAAGCTGGACTTCATGTGAGTCTGGTTTTCATTCTTCTTTAAAAACTGTCACATATGCTTATTGATTTTAGGTTGTGTTATACCATGTTAGAACTTAATTTAATCTTGTTTCAGCTTTAGGATATTAGTTATAAACTTGTTTTACTCTCTGCACACTAGGAGTAGGATTAAGGTGTTTAAACTCCTCATTAAATAACTTAAAGAAGTGTTTGGTTTAGATTCTGTTTTGAGATATAGGTTCAAGTTTATGATTAGTTAGGATTGCATTAGTCTACTTTAGCATTATTAAGTTAGTCTCAGTCATTTATTTGCATACTAGTATAGAGATAGTCAAAATTGATTGTAATCTGTCTTTGTGATCTCCTCTGTTGGAATCAATTGGTGAAATCATACATTTAGGTGTTAATATAGATAATATAGCTTGCATTAGGTTTATTATATCATCAAACATCATTTTCAGTCATTAAATCTAGCTTAGAACCTCATCAAAGTCAAACTGCTTCATATCTTAAAAAGTCAAATTTTTCTTTGATCAGTTTTTGAATAAACTTCACAATTTTATTGTGATCTCAATATTAGGATTTAGTCCATCAGCTTTTGGGATAGTAATATTTAGTTGCTTAACTTAATTAGAAAAATATTAGTTCACTTATAATCAGCTTATTAAGTCCTTATTTCTTAGCTTCTTTTGAGTGCTTTTCTGAAATCATGCTCTGTGCAGCTGTGCACCACCACCACAGTGGCCATCTTCACCACTTTGGTGGGTCCCACAGGCCACATCAGTGAGCCCCAGTGGTGGTTCTTGGTTCCATAGCATTCACCACCCAGCTGACTATCTGTTTCAGTCAAGCTTTTGAGCTTAAGCTCTGTGGACCCCACTCCTAGATCAGCTATAATATTGTCCCATTTCTGAATTGAAACTAGTTTAGCCTTGCTTAATTTTTGGCTTAAATTGCTTTTCAGAGGTTTAGGATAGTTGGAATAGGTTAGTATTAAGTAGTTATAACATTATCTAGCTTCTGTGTTCATTTGGTACTCATTTGTGGACTTTGGCTTATTTTGAAGTGCTTATTCATAAGCAGTTTCACTACAGCTCCCATATCCTCAACATAAGCATATGTTTTTATATTTTTTATAGACTTAGAATAATATTTTAGTATTTTCCTGAATTTTTTATATTTTTCCAGCACTGTTTGATATTTTTCTTATTTTAAACTAGTTTTTAATCCTTTTTAAATAGCTTTTAATATAAATAAATCAGAAAAGCTTCATAAAAATAATTTTTAATTTTTCCTAGATTAAGAATAATATTTTAGATTTTCCTGTAAAGTTTCATTATTTTTACTGTTCATTTGTTAATTTTTTTTTAATTTTAATTAGTTTTAAATAGTTTTAAATTAATAATAAATACATAAAAAGTCTAAAAAATATATTTTCAGTTTTAAAATAAGTTTTATCATATTTTAGATTTTTCTAAGTTATAATTTCATTTTTCTAGGTTAATTTTGTATTTTCTTATATTTTAGTGCATTTTAAATAGTTAAAAATAGTTTTATTAAATAAATAGTCATAAAAATAATCTTCTTTTTCTAATAATTTTCTTTTATTATTAGGATTGTAAAAATATCATTTTCATATTTGTAGGCCTTTTATTTCTTAAAACTCACATTTTATTTTGTACGTTTACGTAATTTTATTTAAACGTACGTTTTAGGTTTTAAACGTTCATCAATTTTAAAAATAGTGATAGCGTTTATTTAATATAATTTATCATTTTAATTTTCTTTAATTTGCATTTAAGCCCCTGTAATTTACAAAACTTTTTCTTTAGGTATAAATAACTCAAAATCCTTACTGATCACTATCCTTAGTGATTATTCGACATCTGTCTGTGTTAAACACCATTCATCCTCCGTGGGACTTAACGACCCAGGAATCCACTATATTCCTCTGATCTTAATTGTATTGCTTTCTGAGCTGTTTTAAGTTTATTACGGTTGACCATTCACAAGTGGTTAGCTTGTGTGATTAAACTTGACGGTTTGGGAGCCAATCAAATTTTGGCGCCGCTGCCGGGGAGGCTGTAAGCGTGTTTTAAGCAGTTTTCAGACCCGTACTTGCACATATACCACCTTTTGTAAACAGTTTTTTTTGTAAAGTTAATCAAACTTAAAAAAAGTTCATTAACACTTTTCCTAAAGTGTTAACAACACCAAAAATATTTTCATTCTTTGTTTTTATAACATGTTTATCCAAAAATCCAAAAATATTCATCTTTACCCTCTTACCCTTTTTGATTCTTTATCCCTTTACCCTCTATCCATTTGATTCTAACTTCTTCTATTCTCATGGAATCTATCGACTACGACGAATTCTGGAACGAATTTGAAAAAATTCATATTTTATCACAAATGTCAAAAATTCGTGTTGTTCGTAATGATCCATTAATTCTGCGTAGGGAAATGGAACGATAAACCGGGGTGACAAAGGACCAGGTACTTCCCTCTGATAATGGAGGTGCTAAATACGTCCAACCTATGGTTATCCAAAGATCTAACCCCTCGATTGCTCCTAAGCCGTCTAAAATTGATCCTACACTTTCACAATTTACGGTTAGAAGAAATCATGCAGAATTTAGACCGATGACTAGCAAGAATGACTTGCCTAATCTTCACGTTTCTCAAGAACCAGAACCAGAGACCATAACGGAAGTGGTGGAAATTGCTAGCTCTCAGAGCAAACCACTTGTCCCACCTCCGGATTTTTCAAAATGTTCTTCGAATCTTAATAGTCATTCGGATCACCATGTTGGTTTTGTTGATTCTTTGAATGAACCGATTCCTTCTCATAACTCTCAAATAGAATCGTTTATTCCTTGTGTCGGTTGTGGTGATTCTCTTTTTGGTTCACCCTGTCGCTGGTGTACGTGTGTACAGTGTGGTAATGATATTCATAACGGGAGTTGTTTGTTTTGTGGTTCGAGGAATTCATTTGATTATGATCCTAATCCGAACTCATTTAACGACCCCTCAAAATTTTCCAATTACCCACCACAGCCCGACTTATCTTCATATAATCAACATAACTACTGTGAATTTTGTGGAGGTCCTCACCAAGGATTTGAGTGTCAATCCGGAAACACGTTTGTCTATGAACAGTTTTCCGGTGATGCTCAGAACTTTGGTTATGACCAATATCCATATGATTCACCAGTCCAGACTCAACAGTTTTACTGTTGTGAGAACTGTGGAGGTCCCCATTTCAGCTCTGATTGTCAAACAGGGAATCCATTTCCTTGTAACAATTACGACTATCCATATCACGACCAACCTCCACAGTGCCAAATGACTCAAACTCCTCAGCAAACCCAACAAGACACTTATTTAGAGCTTCTGGAGTCAGTGAAAAGAACTGAGGAGTTGAGTAAAACAGCATTTCATAATGTTCCCAGTTTTTCTTGTGTATATTGTGGGGGTCCTCATGATGATTATCAATGTCAACCTTTCGGTTTTGACAAATCTCCACTTCCACAATGTCCTATCATTCAAAATTCACATGAGAAATCCATGGAAGAATTGCTAGCTAAAGAGCAGGCTGCTAAAATAAATTCCCAAATTGCGTTTGAAAAATCTATTAGGGAATCAATTGCAAAAGAAAAAGCAGCCAGATCTAGCTATCAATTTCGTTTTATTCCTGATGACACTGATGATGAGGATGCACTTGGTATCCTACAATTTTATAAAGATTCATCAGATTCATTAGTTGATATCCCAGCAGTTGAGATTCATTCTCAAACAACTGCTATCACACCCGAAGCTCCCACTCACTCTCTGAACATGGGGGACGAGCATCTTGATACTGTTCCTGAAAAGGAATTGGACGAATTCATAAAGTCTAGTGTTGAGGACCTTGTCCCAATCCCGAGAGAGTCACAGGGAACTTCTGACCATATGTGTGATACCCTTTCCCCTCTTGAGTGTTCAAAAGATCATTTTGAGACTTTCTCCGATTTTAGCGATGATTGTAAATCTTATGGAGACATTGAGAATGTTGAGGCATCACTTTCACATTTTGATGTTGATCCTCTTTTTGAGGAGTTTACCGATGAACTCACTCACATCATTCCACTTTCATCGGAAAGTGATGATGATCTCTTTAATTTCAAAGCCAACCTAGGAGAAATTGAAAGTCTCCTTTATAATGATCGTTCACTCACTTCTCACCCTAACAGTCCAATAGAGAATTTTAATCACCTTGTTCCCGAAGCATTCAAAGCTACTTTCACCAATCCTCTATTTGAATTCGAATCTGAATTCACTTGGATTTCTAACAATCCAATCTTTGACGAGGATAGTGATGAGCCCACAATGGAACAAGAGTTCACAAACTCACTTCATGTGAATGATTCTCTTTACGAGGAGTTCTCCTTTGAACTCACTCATATCATATCTCTACCAGAGTATAATAACTTCTACTTTGATCTAGACATAAATGATCTTTGTGTTCCGGAGGGAAATGTTCTCAACCATGAAAACTTGCTTGATATTAAAATCCCATCCCTCCCACCTAGAATATGTCTTGATCAAATGAGCTTAAATGATGACATTCATGATCCAGAAATCATGAATTCCCCTTCTGATAATATTGAGTTAGTCATGATTTTTATCATGATTTTCTTTCTTTTCTTCACTTATGGTGTGACTTCTCGTTCCCTTTTCTCCTTCAGGAATGAGGACACTATTTTTGATCCCGGCATTTTCATTTATCATTTTTGAGCCGGTTCTATCTATATCTCATCGGTGTGGAACTTTCACGTACTTCAATGTTTATACAAACATCTTGAATGAAAGTCCGATGGAGATTGTCACTTCCACTTACTTCCCCATGAACAAATTAATTCGGGGTCGAGTCAAGCTAGCGACTCGGTAATCAAAAACAGTAGCACATAACATGGGTTTTCACCCGTGTGTACCACCTAAGTGTGGGGGAGATGCCCCACATGTTATATATAGATCTAAAAAATGAATGAAAATTATAAATATTAAAAAAGAGAATAATTGTTGTGTTTCTACACTTAGCTAGTAATGTTATCTTTTTACGTTCTAAGTTTCGGCATGACAGCCGGTACTTTGAATATTGAGGACAATATTCATTTCTAAGTGTGGGGGGGAAATTCTGGTGAATTTGATCATAAATGTACCCTTTTAGTCCATTTTTCCCTCAAAATGGCCAAATTTAAAAAATAAAAATAAATTAGTGGAAGTACTATGTACTAAACACAACAAATGGTAATCAGTCCACCATGTCTAACCCACATAAGGACTGGCTAATCCAGGAGCAAACGGCTCTTGGTAAAGATATGTCAAATCCGTTAACGGCTTGCAATTTGCCCAAAATTGTATGGTGTTCAACTCACCATATCTTTAATTAGTGAAGAGTTGGCTAGCCCGCAAGTCTATGGCTTGTGGTAAAGGCAGTTGGAAAACCATAATTGGTAATCGACTCACCAAAGATATTTTATCTAAGAGTTGGCTAGTCCAGAAGCAAACGGCTTCTGGTAAAGACAAATCAAAACCGTTGAAAGCTGGTGATTTGCTCAAAATCATTTGGTTATCATTGTACCAAGGTTCTTACTTGAACTTAAACAATTGGCTACTCCAGAAGTAATGACTTTTGGTAAAGAGATGAAATCCATTAATTTTTCTCAAATTATTGCTAGGGACTAGCAATATCTTAGTGTGGGGGATTGATGAGTGTCTAAATACTCATCATTTTTGTACTGTTTAGAATGCCAAAAACATCTGAAAACACTCAGAAATGCATCAAAATGATGAAAATATCTCAAATAAGTGTTTTATGTGTTTTAAATGCAAAAATACCAAAATCAGATGAAAAACGTATCAAGTTTGCATAATTGGCAGTTTTAGTCCCCCAAGTTTCAAAAGTTGTCAAATTTAGTCCCTGGTAAATCAAAATAAAGAAAAATGTCATTTAAGGTCCATGGGATTCAAAAGTTGTCAAAATAAACCCTTTAAAGTTTAAAATTTACAAAATAACAACTTTAGTCCCTAAACTTTGAAAAATGTCAAAAATGGTCCCTGGGTTATTTAAAAATGGAAACTTATCAAATATAACCCTTGTACTATTAATAAATGACAAAATTGGTCCTTATAGCGAACTTTTGGAAAATTACATGTTTGGTCCCTCAAGTTACAAAATTGACAGTTTTGGTCCTTGGAAATTTAAAATGGAAAATAAATACATTTATGGTCCTTGGTTTATAATATTTGGCAGGTTTAATCCTTGTGATAACTTTGGAATTTTGACATGTTTAAACCCCTCACTTTGCACAAATTACAATATTGGTCCTTGTGTTATTATTTCTACAAACCAAACCGGACTATATATTAATCCAAGCCCAATATCCAACCCAAGCCCAAAATTTAAAAATGAAAACCGCCGTTCACTGTTCCTTCTCCTCTCCCACTACTGCAAACCCAATACCAGATGGTTTTCACCACCTTTCCACCTCACCACCACCCTTACCCACTCTTCCCCAGCTGTCCTTCCACCTCCACATACACCAAATCCCATTAAATGCTAAAACCTGCTATCAAGACTTTTTCCCGCCAAATTTCCACATGGACGGTTTTGATGATTTCTGAAGATCCAATGGCTCAAGATAGGTGGGAATGACTCAGAGGTCGACAAGGAACCTAAAGGATCATTATAAATGGGAAAAGAAGCAAGGAAGAAGACCAAGTAGTGTAATTTTAGTTTAGGTAGTGTCGAAATAATTACTTTTTGAATTCCAGTGTATTAATTAGCTTTTAAGCTTTATCTTTTATGTTTTTATTGTCTAATAACACTTTTGTAAACCTCAATTTCAAGTTTTCAATTTCCTTTCATGTTTATGCAAATTTCCTTGTTAAAATTCTTAAAATATTCGAATATTGTTATTAGTTTTTGCTAAGGAATATCAAGCTCACATAAGCTCCTATATAAGCTTTTATAAGCTAACTTTAGCTTATTATATACTTAGAAACTTACTACTCAGATTCTCATTTCAAAGTTTACTTTGGTCAACGAAAGTCAACTGAGGTGGAATTTGGTATGGAAATGGAGTTGGGTTGATGCTGAGCTAAATTCTGAATTGGATTTGGTTTTAAAATGGTTGGTTTGGTTCTGTGTTAAGCTCCATTAAGCTGGACTTCATGTGAGTCTGGTTTTCATTCTTCTTTAAAAACTGTCACATATGCTTATTGATTTTAGGTTGTGTTATACCATGTTAGAACTTAATTTAATCTTGTTTCAGCTTTAGGATATTAGTTATAAACTTGTTTTACTCTCTGCACACTAGGAGTAGGATTAAGGTGTTTAAACTCCTCATTAAATAACTTAAAGAAGTGTTTGGTTTAGATTCTGTTTTGAGATATAGGTTCAAGTTTATGATTAGTTAGGATTGCATTAGTCTACTTTAGCATTATTAAGTTAGTCTCAGTCATTTATTTGCATACTAGTATAGAGATAGTCAAAATTGATTGTAATCTGTCTTTGTGATCTCCTCTGTTGGAATCAATTGGTGAAATCATACATTTAGGTGTTAATATAGATAATATAGCTTGCATTAGGTTTATTATATCATCAAACATCATTTTCAGTCATTAAATCTAGCTTAGAACCTCATCAAAGTCAAACTGCTTCATATCTTAAAAAGTCAAATTTTTCTTTGATCAGTTTTTGAATAAACTTCACAATTTTATTGTGATCTCAATATTAGGATTTAGTCCATCAGCTTTTGGGATAGTAATATTTAGTTGCTTAACTTAATTAGAAAAATATTAGTTCACTTATAATCAGCTTATTAAGTCCTTATTTCTTAGCTTCTTTTGAGTGCTTTTCTGAAATCATGCTCTGTGCAGCTGTGCACCACCACCACAGTGGCCATCTTCACCACTTTGGTGGGTCCCACAGGCCACATCAGTGAGCCCCAGTGGTGGTTCTTGGTTCCATAGCATTCACCACCCAGCTGACTATCTGTTTCAGTCAAGCTTTTGAGCTTAAGCTCTGTGGACCCCACTCCTAGATCAGCTATAATATTGTCCCATTTCTGAATTGAAACTAGTTTAGCCTTGCTTAATTTTTGGCTTAAATTGCTTTTCAGAGGTTTAGGATAGTTGGAATAGGTTAGTATTAAGTAGTTATAACATTATCTAGCTTCTGTGTTCATTTGGTACTCATTTGTGGACTTTGGCTTATTTTGAAGTGCTTATTCATAAGCAGTTTCACTACAGCTCCCATATCCTCAACATAAGCATATGTTTTTATATTTTTTATAGACTTAGAATAATATTTTAGTATTTTCCTGAATTTTTTATATTTTTCCAGCACTGTTTGATATTTTTCTTATTTTAAACTAGTTTTTAATCCTTTTTAAATAGCTTTTAATATAAATAAATCAGAAAAGCTTCATAAAAATAATTTTTAATTTTTCCTAGATTAAGAATAATATTTTAGATTTTCCTGTAAAGTTTCATTATTTTTACTGTTCATTTGTTAATTTTTTTTTAATTTTAATTAGTTTTAAATAGTTTTAAATTAATAATAAATACATAAAAAGTCTAAAAAATATATTTTCAGTTTTAAAATAAGTTTTATCATATTTTAGATTTTTCTAAGTTATAATTTCATTTTTCTAGGTTAATTTTGTATTTTCTTATATTTTAGTGCATTTTAAATAGTTAAAAATAGTTTTATTAAATAAATAGTCATAAAAATAATCTTCTTTTTCTAATAATTTTCTTTTATTATTAGGATTGTAAAAATATCATTTTCATATTTGTAGGCCTTTTATTTCTTAAAACTCACATTTTATTTTGTACGTTTACGTAATTTTATTTAAACGTACGTTTTAGGTTTTAAACGTTCATCAATTTTAAAAATAGTGATAGCGTTTATTTAATATAATTTATCATTTTAATTTTCTTTAATTTGCATTTAAGCCCCTGTAATTTACAAAACTTTTTCTTTAGGTATAAATAACTCAAAATCCTTACTGATCACTATCCTTAGTGATTATTCGACATCTGTCTGTGTTAAACACCATTCATCCTCCGTGGGACTTAACGACCCAGGAATCCACTATATTCCTCTGATCTTAATTGTATTGCTTTCTGAGCTGTTTTAAGTTTATTACGGTTGACCATTCACAAGTGGTTAGCTTGTGTGATTAAACTTGACGGTTTGGGAGCCAATCAAATTTTGGCGCCGCTGCCGGGGAGGCTGTAAGCGTGTTTTAAGCAGTTTTCAGACCCGTACTTGCACATATACCACCTTTTGTAAACAGTTTTTTTTGTAAAGTTAATCAAACTTAAAAAAAGTTCATTAACACTTTTCCTAAAGTGTTAACAACACCAAAAATATTTTCATTCTTTGTTTTTATAACATGTTTATCCAAAAATCCAAAAATATTCATCTTTACCCTCTTACCCTTTTTGATTCTTTATCCCTTTACCCTCTATCCATTTGATTCTAACTTCTTCTATTCTCATGGAATCTATCGACTACGACGAATTCTGGAACGAATTTGAAAAAATTCATATTTTATCACAAATGTCAAAAATTCGTGTTGTTCGTAATGATCCATTAATTCTGCGTAGGGAAATGGAACGATAAACCGGGGTGACAAAGGACCAGGTACTTCCCTCTGATAATGGAGGTGCTAAATACGTCCAACCTATGGTTATCCAAAGATCTAACCCCTCGATTGCTCCTAAGCCGTCTAAAATTGATCCTACACTTTCACAATTTACGGTTAGAAGAAATCATGCAGAATTTAGACCGATGACTAGCAAGAATGACTTGCCTAATCTTCACGTTTCTCAAGAACCAGAACCAGAGACCATAACGGAAGTGGTGGAAATTGCTAGCTCTCAGAGCAAACCACTTGTCCCACCTCCGGATTTTTCAAAATGTTCTTCGAATCTTAATAGTCATTCGGATCACCATGTTGGTTTTGTTGATTCTTTGAATGAACCGATTCCTTCTCATAACTCTCAAATAGAATCGTTTATTCCTTGTGTCGGTTGTGGTGATTCTCTTTTTGGTTCACCCTGTCGCTGGTGTACGTGTGTACAGTGTGGTAATGATATTCATAACGGGAGTTGTTTGTTTTGTGGTTCGAGGAATTCATTTGATTATGATCCTAATCCGAACTCATTTAACGACCCCTCAAAATTTTCCAATTACCCACCACAGCCCGACTTATCTTCATATAATCAACATAACTACTGTGAATTTTGTGGAGGTCCTCACCAAGGATTTGAGTGTCAATCCGGAAACACGTTTGTCTATGAACAGTTTTCCGGTGATGCTCAGAACTTTGGTTATGACCAATATCCATATGATTCACCAGTCCAGACTCAACAGTTTTACTGTTGTGAGAACTGTGGAGGTCCCCATTTCAGCTCTGATTGTCAAACAGGGAATCCATTTCCTTGTAACAATTACGACTATCCATATCACGACCAACCTCCACAGTGCCAAATGACTCAAACTCCTCAGCAAACCCAACAAGACACTTATTTAGAGCTTCTGGAGTCAGTGAAAAGAACTGAGGAGTTGAGTAAAACAGCATTTCATAATGTTCCCAGTTTTTCTTGTGTATATTGTGGGGGTCCTCATGATGATTATCAATGTCAACCTTTCGGTTTTGACAAATCTCCACTTCCACAATGTCCTATCATTCAAAATTCACATGAGAAATCCATGGAAGAATTGCTAGCTAAAGAGCAGGCTGCTAAAATAAATTCCCAAATTGCGTTTGAAAAATCTATTAGGGAATCAATTGCAAAAGAAAAAGCAGCCAGATCTAGCTATCAATTTCGTTTTATTCCTGATGACACTGATGATGAGGATGCACTTGGTATCCTACAATTTTATAAAGATTCATCAGATTCATTAGTTGATATCCCAGCAGTTGAGATTCATTCTCAAACAACTGCTATCACACCCGAAGCTCCCACTCACTCTCTGAACATGGGGGACGAGCATCTTGATACTGTTCCTGAAAAGGAATTGGACGAATTCATAAAGTCTAGTGTTGAGGACCTTGTCCCAATCCCGAGAGAGTCACAGGGAACTTCTGACCATATGTGTGATACCCCTTCCCCTCTTGAGTGTTCAAAAGATCATTTTGAGACTTTCTCCGATTTTAGCGATGATTGTAAATCTTATGGAGACATTGAGAATGTTGAGGCATCACTTTCACATTTTGATGTTGATCCTCTTTTTGAGGAGTTTACCGATGAACTCACTCACATCATTCCACTTTCATCGGAAAGTGATGATGATCTCTTTAATTTCAAAGCCAACCTAGGAGAAATTGAAAGTCTCCTTTATAATGATCGTTCACTCACTTCTCACCCTAACAGTCCAATAGAGAATTTTAATCACCTTGTTCCCGAAGCATTCAAAGCTACTTTCACCAATCCTCTATTTGAATTCGAATCTGAATTCACTTGGATTTCTAACAATCCAATCTTTGACGAGGATAGTGATGAGCCCACAATGGAACAAGAGTTCACAAACTCACTTCATGTGAATGATTCTCTTTACGAGGAGTTCTCCTTTGAACTCACTCATATCATATCTCTACCAGAGTATAATAACTTCTACTTTGATCTAGACATAAATGATCTTTGTGTTCCGGAGGGAAATGTTCTCAACCATGAAAACTTGCTTGATATTAAAATCCCATCCCTCCCACCTAG
This sequence comes from Chrysanthemum seticuspe, assembly GCA_019973895.1. Classification (NCBI taxonomy): domain Eukaryota; kingdom Viridiplantae; phylum Streptophyta; class Magnoliopsida; order Asterales; family Asteraceae; genus Chrysanthemum; species Chrysanthemum seticuspe. Next base: position 124,491,123 of record BPTQ01000006.1, on the reverse strand, counting down.
AATATGTCTTGATCAAATGAGCTTAAATGATGACATTCATGATCCAGAAATCATGAATTCCCCTTCTGATAATATTGAGTTAGTCATGATTTTTATCATGATTTTCTTTCTTTTCTTCACTTATGGTGTGACTTCTCGTTCCCTTTTCTCCTTCAGGAATGAGGACACTATTTTTGATCCCGGCATTTTCATTTATCATTTTTGAGCCGGTTCTATCTATATCTCATCGGTGTGGAACTTTCACGTACTTCAATGTTTATACAAACATCTTGAATGAAAGTCCGATGGAGATTGTCACTTCCACTTACTTCCCCATGAACAAATTAATTCGGGGTCGAGTCAAGCTAGCGACTCGGTAATCAAAAACAGTAGCACATAACATGGGTTTTCACCCGTGTGTACCACCTAAGTGTGGGGGAGATGCCCCACATGTTATATATAGATCTAAAAAATGAATGAAAATTATAAATATTAAAAAAGAGAATAATTGTTGTGTTTCTACACTTAGCTAGTAATGTTATCTTTTTACGTTCTAAGTTTCGGCATGACAGCCGGTACTTTGAATATTGAGGACAATATTCATTTCTAAGTGTGGGGGGGAAATTCTGGTGAATTTGATCATAAATGTACCCTTTTAGTCCATTTTTCCCTCAAAATGGCCAAATTTAAAAAATAAAAAATAAATTAGTGGAAGTACTATGTACTAAACACAACAAATGGTAATCAGTCCACCATGTCTAACCCACATAAGGACTGGCTAATCCAGGAGCAAACGGCTCTTGGTAAAGATATGTCAAATCCGTTAACGGCTTGCAATTTGCCCAAAATTGTATGGTGTTCAACTCACCATATCTTTAATTAGTGAAGAGTTGGCTAGCCCGCAAGTCTATGGCTTGTGGTAAAGGCAGTTGGAAAACCATAATTGGTAATCGACTCACCAAAGATATTTTATCTAAGAGTTGGCTAGTCCAGAAGCAAACGGCTTCTGGTAAAGACAAATCAAAACCGTTGAAAGCTGGTGATTTGCTCAAAATCATTTGGTTATCATTGTACCAAGGTTCTTACTTGAACTTAAACAATTGGCTACTCCAGAAGTAATGACTTTTGGTAAAGAGATGAAATCCATTAATTTTTCTCAAATTATTGCTAGGGACTAGCAATATCTTAGTGTGGGGGATTGATGAGTGTCTAAATACTCATCATTTTTGTACTGTTTAGAATGCCAAAAACATCTGAAAACACTCAGAAATGCATCAAAATGATGAAAATATCTCAAATAAGTGTTTTATGTGTTTTAAATGCAAAAATACCAAAATCAGATGAAAAACGTATCAAGTTTGCATAATTGGCAGTTTTAGTCCCCCAAGTTTCAAAAGTTGTCAAATTTAGTCCCTGGTAAATCAAAATAAAGAAAAATGTCATTTAAGGTCCATGGGATTCAAAAGTTGTCAAAATAAACCCTTTAAAGTTTAAAATTTACAAAATAACAACTTTAGTCCCTAAACTTTGAAAAATGTCAAAAATGGTCCCTGGGTTATTTAAAAATGGAAACTTATCAAATATAACCCTTGTACTATTAATAAATGACAAAATTGGTCCTTATAGCGAACTTTTGGAAAATTACATGTTTGGTCCCTCAAGTTACAAAATTGACAGTTTTGGTCCTTGGAAATTTAAAATGGAAAATAAATACATTTATGGTCCTTGGTTTATAATATTTGGCAGGTTTAATCCTTGTGATAACTTTGGAATTTTGACATGTTTAAACCCCTCACTTTGCACAAATTACAATATTGGTCCTTGTGTTATTATTTCTACAAACCAAACCGGACTATATATTAATCCAAGCCCAATATCCAACCCAAGCCCAAAATTTAAAAATGAAAACCGCCGTTCACTGTTCCTTCTCCTCTCCCACTACTGCAAACCCAATACCAGATGGTTTTCACCACCTTTCCACCTCACCACCACCCTTACCCACTCTTCCCCAGCTGTCCTTCCACCTCCACATACACCAAATCCCATTAAATGCTAAAACCTGCTATCAAGACTTTTTCCCGCCAAATTTCCACATGGACGGTTTTGATGATTTCTGAAGATCCAATGGCTCAAGATAGGTGGGAATGACTCAGAGGTCGACAAGGAACCTAAAGGATCATTATAAATGGGAAAAGAAGCAAGGAAGAAGACCAAGTAGTGTAATTTTAGTTTAGGTAGTGTCGAAATAATTACTTTTTGAATTCCAGTGTATTAATTAGCTTTTAAGCTTTATCTTTTATGTTTTTATTGTCTAATAACACTTTTGTAAACCTCAATTTCAAGTTTTCAATTTCCTTTCATGTTTATGCAAATTTCCTTGTTAAAATTCTTAAAATATTCGAATATTGTTATTAGTTTTTGCTAAGGAATATCAAGCTCACATAAGCTCCTATATAAGCTTTTATAAGCTAACTTTAGCTTATTATATACTTAGAAACTTACTACTCAGATTCTCATTTCAAAGTTTACTTTGGTCAACGAAAGTCAACTGAGGTGGAATTTGGTATGGAAATGGAGTTGGGTTGATGCTGAGCTAAATTCTGAATTGGATTTGGTTTTAAAATGGTTGGTTTGGTTCTGTGTTAAGCTCCATTAAGCTGGACTTCATGTGAGTCTGGTTTTCATTCTTCTTTAAAAACTGTCACATATGCTTATTGATTTTAGGTTGTGTTATACCATGTTAGAACTTAATTTAATCTTGTTTCAGCTTTAGGATATTAGTTATAAACTTGTTTTACTCTCTGCACACTAGGAGTAGGATTAAGGTGTTTAAACTCCTCATTAAATAACTTAAAGAAGTGTTTGGTTTAGATTCTGTTTTGAGATATAGGTTCAAGTTTATGATTAGTTAGGATTGCATTAGTCTACTTTAGCATTATTAAGTTAGTCTCAGTCATTTATTTGCATACTAGTATAGAGATAATCAAAATTGATTGTAATTTGTCTTTGTGATCTCCTCTGTTGGAATCAATTGGTGAAATCATACATTTAGGTGTTAATATAGATAATATAGCTTGCATTAGGTTTATTATATCATCAAACATCATTTTCAGTCATTAAATATAGCTTAGAACCTCATCAAAGTCAAACTGCTTCATATCTTAAAAAGTCAAATTTTTCTTTGATCAGTTTTTGAATAAACTTCACAATTTTATTGTGATCTCAATATTAGGATTTAGTCCATCAGCTTTTAGGATAGTAATATTTAGTTGCTTAACTTAATTAGAAAAATATTAGTTCACTTATAATCAGCTTATTAAGTCCTTATTTCTTAGCTTCTTTTGAGTGCTTTTCTGAAATCATGCTCTGTGCAGCTGTGCACCACCACCACAGTGGCCATCTTCACCACTTTGGTGGGTCCCACAGGCCACATCAGTGAGCCCCAGTGGTGGTTCTTGGTTCCATAGCATTCACCACCCAGCTGACTATCTGTTTCAGTCAAGCTTTTGAGCTTAAGCTCTGTGGACCCCACTCCTAGATCAGCTATAATATTGTCCCATTTCTGAATTGAAACTAGTTTAGCCTTGCTTAATTTTTGGCTTAAATTGCTTTTCAGAGGTTTAGGATAGTTGGAATAGGTTATTATTAAGTAGTTATAACATTATCTAGCTTCTGTGTTCATTTGGTACTCATTTGTGGACTTTGGCTTATTTTGAAGTGCTTATTCATAAGCAGTTTCACTACAGCTCCCATATCCTCAACATAAGCATATGTTTTTATATTTTTTATAGACTTAGAATAATATTTTAGTATTTTCTTGAATTTTTCATATTTTTCCAGCACAGTTTGATATTTTTATTATTTTAAACTAGTTTTTAATCCTTTTTAAATAGCTTTTAATATAAATAAATCAGAAAAGCTTCATAAAAATAATTTTTAATTTTTCCTAGATTAAGAATAATATTTTAGATTTTCCTGTAAAGTTTCATTATTTTTACTGTTCATTTGTTAATTTTTTTTAAATTTTACTTAGTTTTAAATAGTTTTAAATTAATAATAAATACATAAAAAGTCTAAAAAATATATTTTCAGTTTTAAAATAAGTTTTATCATATTTTAGATTTTTCTAAGTTATAATTTCATTTTTCTAGGTTAATTTTGTATTTTCTTATATTTTAGTGCATTTTAAATAGTTAAAAATAGTTTTATTAAATAATTAGTCATAAAAATAATTTTCTTTTTCTAATAATTTTCTTTTATTATTAGGATTGTAAAAATATCATTTTCATATTTGTAGGCCTTTTATTTCTTAAAACTCACATTTTATTTTGTACGTTTACGTAATTTTATTTAAACGTACGTTTTAGGTTTTAAACGTTCATCAATTTTAAAAATAGTGATAGCGTTTATTTAATATAATTTATCATTTTAATTTTCTTTAATTTGCATTTAAGCCCCTGTAATTTACAAAACTTTTTCTTTATGTATAAATAACTCAAAATCCTTACTGATCACTATCCTTAGTGATTATTCGACATCTGTCTGTGTTAAACACCATTCATCCTCCGTGGGACTTAACGACCCAGGAATCCACTATATTCCTTTGATCTTAATTGTATTGCTTTCTGAGCTGTTTTAAGTTTATTACGGTTGACCATTCACAAGTGGTTAGCTTGTGTGATTAAACTTGACGGTTTGGGAGCCAATCAACTACATACACCTTAGATTAGATAAGTAGACAAGTAGAGTAATCGGTAGAAATACCAACCCCCAAATCCAAACCCCGAGATTCGTACCTTTCCGTTTTCTAAAAAAATATTAAAAAAGATAAAAAATGATCTTCCTCAACCTCAACCTTAGCGTAGTAACTTCTTACTAGCATTCCTATTCCCCTAGAGAACGATATCAATACCCGTGGCTTACCCTAATACTACACTACAACGATTAGGTTCACTGCCTAGGGTGTTATAAAACTTGCTCGAAGAAAAAGAAGTTCCTTTGACCCCGAACGACGCATGTAGCGTTATCAGTATGCCATGGCTACTTATGGGAATAAGTTGGATATAGGAGATGACATTGCTGATGTGATACTTGAAGACTTGTGGGAAAAATATGGGAATAAAGAGGCTGAGAAAGGTTAGAGTTAATGTTTGCAAGCTAATAAAGTTGTAATGGGTGAACTCTGATTTCTTTCTGTTCTGTCTATCTTTCCAGATACTAACGTGAAAGGAAATGAAGTTGATGTCATCATTATTTCAGACACATCTGATGATGAGTGTGGGAACATGTCTTCTAAGACCACTACTTTGAAAGGTTCCACTTCCCAAGCTTCCAAGGCTTCCGCTCCCAATGTTGTACTTGGCCTTGTAGCGGCTATGGGATGCTCCAGCACAAATAGGAATGAGTGGTATGTGCCTCCCCCTAAGGACCTCAAGTCTCCCCCCATGAATATCAAGTCTCCCATCAAGAAGTTCACCTGTTATTTTTAGTTGTTGATGTAATGAAGATGTATATTTTTTGGCTGATGATGGTTACTGAAAACGATACTTGTTAACATGTATATTTTGCTTGATATGGTGTAATTAGGTGGTGGTGTATGTATATTTTGAATTTCTTGTTTTCATTTTGTAGTTTGCAGTTGCTTATGCAGTTTAGGTGGGTGTTTGGGAAAACCCATTTTGACTTATAAGGTCAACATAAACCAAAATATTAGAGGAACCACACCAAATTGTTAGTATTTATAATCTCTTTTGTTTGACTTATAAAGTCAACAGATTCAAATTGTAACCAAAATTCAATTATTATAACAAAAGAAGCACACATATATCAGTTAAGCTACATTTAGACTGAAAGACAACATAGCATTTCTTGCTAGGAATTCACTGTGTTAAATGATTAGTAGGTGATCCATTTGGTCTATCAGTTACAGTTGGTTCAAGTGGTGTTTGTCTTGGGCGTTCTCCATTTGGTTTTCAGTTGCAGGTGCTTCATGTGGTGTTTGGCTTGGGCGCTTTCCACTTGTTATTTCAGCTGTAGGTGGTTCACTTTCTTCTTCATCACTGCCCATGGATGCACCAACACTAGTAGGTGCAGAAATATGTAGACCCATCATATATCCACCACTATCTCATGTGGTTGTGTTTTCCCTTGTAACACCATCTCTACCAGTATAAGATGTGTTTCCCCTTATCTTAAGGCACACTGGACAAACATACCACATGAAATCTCTATAAGGTGGACGCCTTGCAAAAAAGGTCAATCCAGCCATGTTTTCACTTTCAACCCAATAGTTAATGCATACCATTTGACAACCATTTTCTGCATCCATGGTGATAATATGTTGGTATGATAAAGAATTGATGAGTTAAGATGCATTATATAAGTAGATAGGAGTTGTGGTTGTTGAACAAGTAGATAGGAGTAAGGACATCATAAATTCTAAAAATCTACTCAACATACGCAGTTTAGAGGGTCTTTGGAATAACCACTTCTAACTTATAAAGTCAACGAAAATTCAAACATGATATTGTCCAGATTACAAATGGCTAGAAGAGTAGAAGCCTACAACCTTCGAACACCAGCTCAACATCTTTTATCCAGCACATATGGATCTCTTGGATATAACTCCTCCACAGACACTCCATAGTAAGCTGCCTCAAACTCTGCATCTTCAAGCCAATTTTTCCTCTCCGTTTCCTCATCAATTCTTTTGTACATTCTCTCCTCTTCCAAAAACTGCTGGAATGCTTCTTCATCCAACCTTGACTGCTCTTCATCTTCCTCCAAAATTGTATGTTCTTCTTCTTGCTCATAAAGAGCTTTAAGAAACTCTTGTTCCATAGTCTTCCTTATATTGTCTTCATCCATCCACTGCAAAAGTAATACATTTGCACATCAACTAGAATGTAAACACACAAGAACAATCGTTATGAAAATGACAATTAAATGAATACCTGTTGCCTTCTGCCATCACAATGCCTTTTTCTACCTCGAACCTTTGTTTCCTTTGTTGGTTTTAGTACTTGATCCTTATGAAAGCTAGACTTATTATGTCCAACAGTTTGACAATTGGAGCATTTTATATGTTTACGAGCTCTAGATTTACCCATTTTGACGCAATTTCACTTAATTGAGGCTTTATGTTTATGAATTCAAATTTGGGGTAAAATGTGAGAATAAAGTGCTTCCTATAACTTAATGCAAATGTGAGGACAGGATAGGGGACTAATTACCTTAGTCCCCTGTACTCTTAAACTGTTTAAGCAAGGACCATAGTTCTTCCAACACCCAATACAATCAAAACCGATATAACAACTGTCTAAGACGAATACAACAATTAACAACAAAATTAATAAATTATAACACTAGAACATAACATATAGATTCATTAATTTCATATTAAACATTAAATATTCAGTACATATTTTTCCAAAAAAAAGGAAAACATAACCACTTCATTTCCCTTCTCAACACTTTGTCTTCCTAAGATCATCAAGGAAGTTGTTCCTATCACACACCTGCGAGTGTGTTTGACAGATCATCCTCCTTATCTCCAACGCCTTCAAGACATAAGGCTTTTGCTTCTTGCAAAGATCCTCAAGAAACTTGTAGTTCATCACTGTAGTTCGAAAGCCTTCGAGCTCAGAGATGTATTCTTGGTTTCCTTCATACCAAGAATCAAGTCAGTCAAAGTGTTTTGGAGGCCATTAGAAATTTTGATGTCCTTATCGTTTTATCTCTGATAAAAGAGAGAAATCGAGTCAAACATGTAGTCAGACTTCGAAGCTTTGGCGAGCTCTTGAAGAAGTGGGAAGTCAGCCATTGGGAGGTTGTTGAGATTTTGTTAGAATTTGTTTTTTTTTTATTGTTGGTATGCAAATGGTATAGGTTATTAACCCATAAATACCAAAACCAACGGGACGTTCCAAATTCAGGGACTAATTGTGAAGTTAGTAAAAAGAGAAATAGTCAAGTTTGTGTGAGTAAAAATACGCGGGAATTTTAAGTGCATAAAATGGCTAACTGACCAAATTCAAGGGCTAAGTGTGACATTTGAAACCTGCAACTTGACCTTTGCCTTCCTTGATACACTTATACACAATTAATGTGTTGGGAAACACCAAAACAACCCAACTAACAAGATTCGAAAGAATAAACACTATCATAATAACCCGAACCAATTAACAAAATCCAATCCAAACCAAACCTAACATACATCCACACTCACTTACTGAAAAACACATCTTGTCAAATCCGTTCGTAAAAAAACAAAAAATAAAAAATGAAAGACAGGAACATATTCCTCTCAACTTTTAAGGATGTGAATGAAGAAGAAGAAGGTGAGGTCTTGTTCAGAATCCACTATAATGGGTTTTTGGATTATAGCCCACTCAGGTATGAAGGAGGTTCATTAATTAATCTGTGTGCCTTTACCAGTGATAGGGATGTATTTTGGTTCAAGCATTGATAATGTGTTATCAGAGATTAATGAACAAAAATGGGCGTTGTTTTTCTGTGATCCTAAAGAATCCTTAAAAAATAGTTTGCATTTGATTCATACTGATGATCATGTTCATAATTTGTTTGCACTGGCTGAAACACATGAGTCAGTTGATATCTTCGTTGCCCACAAGCCCCAAAAGTTAGCACAACTTTACTTAAAAAACATCAGTTTTGAAGTTGTGGGTTGGGTAGAGCAGGATGCTAACTTTAGAATGCTTAGTCCAACACCTTTTAGGACTAGACGTAAATGGCAGGGGATAGATAAGAAAAAAATGCAGGGGAGTTGAACCAAGATACCAACAGCGAAAGGTGGTGTTGTAATCAAAGAGGAACAAGGGGTTGTAGCTAAAAAAAGGAGAAAATTAAAGGAAAATGAAAAGGAAAGCTGGTTGAGGAAGAGGATGTTTTGCACACAAAAAAGGGGAAGGAAGTTGTTCAAGAATTTAAGCGAGGTTTAGATGGGAAGGGGAAGGCTAAAATGGTTGAGTTTGCAGGTTTGATGTTGAGAACTTGCCTGGTTTTGATGCGAAGAGGAAGGATAAAAGGGTTGGTGCTGCTGCTGCTGATGTTTCTAGCGGTGTTAAGACACCCTTTATGAGCAAAGAAAAGATTACAAACTGCGTCCTAGCACTGTTCGCCCAAAGGCCATCATAGGTGATGTTTTAGTGATGAATACCATGTCATGTGTTTAATTCCATTCAGATGTAATAGTACAGTACCTAACTTATATGTTTGTTGTTTGTATACTTGTTTTTGCAGACAAGGTAGCAGTAGCATCATCACTTTAAGGTTCATGTTTTGTGGGTTCAACAGTTTATGGATATCGATCAGAGATGTGTAGATCATTTGAAGGTTCAGCATTTGAACGTTTTGAAGTTGGACCAAATTCATCTTTTATATTTTGTGAAATGTCAGTATAACCATGTATCAGACAATGACTCGGTAGTATCAGTTATTTTCCTGTTTCAACAAACATTGAACATATAGTTGACTGTTATAAGTCAACTTGCTAAGTAGTTGGTTATGTATAAATTTTTTTGTTTGCCCTAGGTAAAATTCTGTGAGATCATACATTGTTTAGCAGTTGACTTTTATAAAGTCCTACTTAAGTGGTCAAGTATAATGGTATAAATCGTTCAACCAATAACCCCTTTATGTGTTGGTGGAATAGTCTTGGGTTAGAATTAACTAATGTGTGGTATAAATGTGTATGAACTATAATACCCTCCACTAACTAACATAAAGTAGACGTTCACATCGGCGTTAGTGGTCAAGGGACGAGTTTGGCATATAAAGCCCATGTTTTAGACCTCCGGCGATGATAATGCCCAGGTTTGTCCCATCGCGAAGCGCAGTGACAAGTTTATGGACCAACGGTGTATTTTAGTCTAAGTTTCATTTGTGGTGTCTGATGTCGTCTAAGAGAATGTAACTTGATCAATAAGAACTTTCAGATCAATTGAAACAAATTATAAGTTTATTTATAATATTTACAAAAAACCAAAAAATAAAAATAAAAAATTACCATTCACACCTTATTGAAAGGGAAAGATGGATTCTATGAAATTATGATCACCTTGTCATTGGGCACATTGTTTACTAACTAGTGTTGCAAACGCGACATTGGGGCACATTGTAAGTACTTAATACGTACTTGTAATTTTGATTTGCTGACTTTTACCAAAGCGAATTCAGTAAAGCCAAAACACGAAAAGGAGCTAGAGGTGTCCTTTGCACTCGTGGGTAACTCATGCATAAGTCGCAAAGTTGATACGAATAATACATCTTTGAAATTACTTATCATTTTGTGTAATTACGAACAGAGACCAAAAAATGTCAATCTCCCTATGAATACCGATACACTATTTCTTTGTATATATTATGGACAAGCTAAAATAGATTATAATTTGTTGTAAGATAACTATAGTGACAAAACTGTACTGGACTTGAGACAAATTATACATCTTTGAAATTATTTAGCAATCTGTGTGTAACCACCCGCATTTTTAGGTTACTTTTCATTTTCGAGAATTTACTATTCACTTTTACTATTCACATTCACTATTCATCTCATAAAATTTTTAATCCACATTCTCGTAAGATAAATTATTTTAGTAATGACCTGAGAGTTCGATCATCGTTAGATCATTTTCGCAAAAGTTATTAAGTAAACATCGTTTTAAAAGTTTCGTTTTAGACGGTCCACCGTTTAAACATCACGCGCATAACAAAAATCAACTCTGATAATTTTCCTCGCATCAGATAAATTTTTAGATCACTCATGATTAATTTGAGAATTTTTAAGATTTATTATTTTTAATATTACCAAATAAGCCCAGCGCAGAACAAAACTAAACTTACGTTTTAAACAATTCTACTTACATCCAGACTTAACGATTCCTGCACTGTGTTTCTAATATGTTATTGACACTTTTACATTTTTTGGAAAAGTCAAACATATTTCCCTCCTCCTTTGACCATAAAGGAATTAACCTTGCACGTTCTACATTTCTGCTTAAATCGCGTAACTTTTAAACTTCACGAATAACTGTAAAGTTATCCCGCGTATGACGAAAACCACATTTTAACATCTCATATCACTTTTACACTAATTTTAGTCTACTCTAAATAAATTCACAGTCGTTTCCCTGAAATTTCGTTCTTTTCTGAAAAACTGCGTATTACGCGTTTTTGACCCGTATTTCCAGCTTTAAGCAGTATTTTTGCACCCAATGAGACTTATCACCCATTTTATATTTTTAGATGGAGTATAATGATGAGTCTCATCATTCCTACAAGTTTCGTATTTTTACGATACCTGGTTTTACGTTTTATGGCTTCGGTTGGCATTTAACGGAACCAAAACTCACTCCGTAACCAAGATAATACCAAAACTAACCACCTAAGTCATCTTATCTTCACTTGGCCGACCTAAGGGGGGGGGGAGTCATCATTTTGGTGGCAAAATCCTAACCATGCTTCCTTTAGATCATTACAAGTGTCCTTACTTAACCATGGTTAATATTTAACCCAATATATGGTTAACCAAACTTACCCTCCTATAAATAGCAAGTGATATGCATCCTAAGAACCCTCACAATCTGTTTTGGGTCATTCATATCACAAATCATACATATCTTCCATCATTTGATCTATAAACTCCAAGTTTATGCAAGGAAGTTCCAAAGATCAAGCTTCTACATCAATTCTCTAGCAAGTTTAAGTGATCTTCTTGAGTTTAAATCCACTCAAGTCACTTAGTACTTCATCACCAACTCTTCAAGTTTGCAAGGGTGCCAAGGTGTGGAAACCTAGCTCAATCCGAAGTCTTTTGCGATCAATCAAAGTCCTATCCTTACTAAGTTACTCCTTTCTTATTGAAAGCCAAAAGTTGTAAGCAACTTATCACCACCATAATCTCATCTTTATTATTCATAATCTTAACTATTTAATGCTATATATATAGTTACTATGTTGATTCATGATGTACATATACTCAATCACTTGTTTTAATTCACATATTGTCATAAAAGTAACAAACTAGTAAACTAGTCATATTCTACACATGTGAGACCATTAAAAACAGTAACATAAGGACTTTCTTACTTACATAATATGGTATACAAGATAAAAAGGTAAACATAGCAATTTGAATCACCCGAAACGGACAAACGAGTCAAAAGTTATAAGCAAAAGAAGTTAGCGAAACCTAAACGCCGAAACTGCCAATAGCTTGCTGTTTTGAGTTATGCCGTTTTAAAAATGGTACTTCTGGTCCGAATCATCAAAAAGTTAAAGCACGAAAGTTGTCCGGAACGACGTTTTCCTTCAATGTGAAAGAAGCTCGGACCTTGAAAACGCATAAATAGGCCAAAATCTTTCAAAAACAGAAACTGCCGTAAATATAGTCTCATAACTATACTTTTGTCACAACTAAAAGCAAACCAAGAGGCCTAATGGCCATAAGCCAAGACCACGGCTACGGCTAAGGCCAAGCTAAGTCTCAAGACTATGGTAGTCAAGACCAAAGTCACGGCAAGGCCATGGCTAAAGCCTTAAGGCTTGTTTACCCAAGACCGTTAACTAAGGTGATCATATTTATGAAAACGATGAGAACTTGTAAAAACTAGATACTTGTAAAAACATGATAAACTTATTTATATAACAATCTTCATTCAAAATCTATGTTTTATCTACTAAGTACTACAAAACTAGGGAGCTTCATGCGAGGGGTTTCATTTGAGTAAAACGCATCGACGAGTTGTTGGATTTACGATTTAAAGTGTCCTAGCTCCTCGAACGTTTACTGCATGACCTCTGAATTATGATGGCCCGAACGGTAGTACGATATCTATAAACTAAACATGTTTTCACAACTAGACCATTTCTATAAATGACATACACAAATACCATGTACTACATCATGATCAACATAGAGACGTATATAGGATGGTTTATGTTTTCCTAAACATTATTCCAAACCTAAGTCGCAACATTCTATTTTAGGTTGCTCGTAGAAGTTCTCACGGCATATCCATCATTCTCATTATACATTTGCTATCATTTACTTTGAGGTGAGTTCATAGCCCCACTTTCTATTTACTTAATTGTTTTACAAATCCTTGGGGGAGATACATGCTTTATTTTAAACCGAACACATTGCTTTCAAACTGTATACTTATCTGATTATTTTACTTGCACTAATTTACCGCATTTGCCAAACTTAAGTCCCTATTCATGAATCATTAATCACGAGTGAAGTGAGCGCGAATATTGTGGATAGATCTATCGGGATTGACGAATCCCGTTTGTTTGACCAGGATCCGGTAAACAAACGCACTATATTTGAGTACATCAGGTAAAACGGCAAATTTTACCTACTTGGGGCATCGGTTACTATTATATGACAGCAAGTTAACGCCTTGATTGCATGATGCTTAGTGAATAATAACTGTTTTGTTTTCAAAACATTGGTGTGAGTCTAATTAACTCACACTACCAACATAATGTGTTCAACCATTTAACAAACTCTATGAATTTCACTCAACCTTTATGTTGACAGTTTTAAGCATGTATTTCAGGTCCATAATGTCGGAAGCTGGCACGGAAGAGCAAGGATACTGAAGAAGGCTATAAATTTTATTATCATTCGAAAATCAATTTAATGTATTTTGTAAACATGGAACCATTTGGGACCTCATTTTTGTAAACTCTGATATTTATATAAATCGAATGATAAATCTTTTAAAAACGACTCCATTAGAGTTCGTTTTCTATTGTTATGACTGTTGTGCCATGAAGTAACACCCAATTTGAATTCCGCTACGTATCACGAAATTGGGGGTGTTACACTGTGTAATTACGAACATCGAGCAAAAAATATCAATCTCCTTATGAATACCGATACACTATTTCTTTGTGTGTATTAATATGTCACAAATTTAGACTCTAATAAACTAAATAAATGTTTAGTCTACGAAGATATGTTATTAAGTATGTTTGAAAATTTATAGATATAGTAGTAGTTATAACTTTTAGAGAATTGATACATACACCACATTTGTTGATGCATGCACCACAATTTATAAATTACAGTTTGTATCTGTTATATATATTATTAGTATACATATTAGATTCTTTAGGGGGTTAAGTGAAACATTGGTTCATGTTTTAGTCAAATAGGAAAGAGTATAGGTCGGTTCTCATGCATTATTCAAAATTTATAACCGACCTATAACTACTATATATAGGGTGATAATCGTTTGCTTAGTCTGAGCATTCGTGCGTCTTGTTTTTTCCTTTGTAGCAGCCAACTTCAACTCTTTTAGGGTTGGTTTTCTTCCCCCCTCATCTCTACAATAAAGAGGTGAGGGGGGAGGGGTCATTGTACCGTTTTCTTTTCATAGTTCTCAATATACGTATTATTTGGGAGCAAGAATACATGTCGAGTTTACTTTTCTTTCATGTTGTGTTTTATTCATTCGTATCGAAGTTCCACATCATAGCATCCAGGTTTGTTGGTCGATTACCAACAAGTGGTATCAGCGCTTAGGTTCGCGAGTTCTCTGGTATACTAGGATCGATCGTTTGAAGGTTTTCTTTGGTGTTCGTTTTCTGGAAGGAGCGGAAAGGTTGTTTTCTGATTAGGCTACCAGGTTCAATGACAACAAGAAGGAGCATCAAGTCGACAGAAAAGGGTCTTGAAGCTTTGGTTTTTTGTCCAAGTACTTGCGACAAGGAGAGGCTTCAAGAGGGTCTTTTGGTGTTCATTTTTCTGGAAGGAGCAGAGGTTTTTTCTGTTTGGGCTACCAGAAAGGTTTTTTAAGTTCTCGGGTTGTCGAGGATTATCGAAACGGGTTAAAGAAAGCTTAAAGGGTTTGTTGATTATTGGTTTAGAAGATCGATAGGTTGCTGGTGTGTTTGGGTTTGTCGGTTTTTCGACAAAGAACATTATCAGGTTTCTTGTTTTTTTTCGGTTTGAAGATCAAGGTTTAAGTTGCAAGGTTAGGTTTTTGAAGTTTTGTTTCAAACATCAGAAGACACAAGGTTTCTTGAAGATCGGTTTTTGACTTCAAAGGTGTCGGGTTTTGTCTTGCAAACGGGTTTCATAAGTTAGGTTCTTGGGTTCGTCGATAGTCGATAAAAAGGTTGAAGGTTTTCTGATGTTGTTGGGTATCAAAAATAGGTCGTTCAAGAAAGTCTTTAAGTAGCCTGGGTTTCGGGTTTTCGGAGCATCAAGGTGTCAAGTATGTAAAAAGGTCTCGGGATTTGAAGTTTTGCTCAAACCAGATTATTCAACACAAAGTCCTTGAAGTTTTCGGGTCTTTGAAGATTTCAAAAGTGTTGGATTTTTGCAAGGTTTATCTCGACAAGGTTGATACATCAAAGTAAGGCTGTAGTTTTCGATTGTTTTCAAATATCCAAGGTTACTCAATTGTGCGACGGTTTTGTTCGCGGTAAGTTGTTTTATTAGAGGTTGATCGGAAACCTGTTTTTGAAGGGTTATATACTTTGTTTGTCGAGGCTTGTAAAACGTGCTTCGGGTTTGTTTTTTATCGGGATATTGACGAAAAAGAATAAGACGTGAAGTTCTTGTGTTTTTGGTAATTGAAAATCAAGAAAATGACAGGTAAGGATGAAGGCTTTGCTGGAACAGCAGGGATTAGCTGCATAATTAGAGGAATTACCTGCAGCTACAATAGTAGCATACGATAACGTCATTCAGAAAAAAAGGCTTACAGTGCATTGATCTTGTATTTGAGTGATCGGGTCCTATGGGAGATCACCAAGGAGACGACTGCAGCGGGGATTTGAAAAACGTTAGAGACTTTATACATGAGAAAGTCTTTAGCTAATCGTTTGTACTTGAAAAAGAAGTTATATACTTTTTACTTGCATCCAGGTAAGAGTCAATCTGAACATATTGATGAGTTTCACAACCTGGTAGGTGACTTAGCGGCTATAGATACTGCTATATCGGATGAAGATCAGGCATTATTATTACTCACATCTTTACCACCGTCTTACGATAATTTCGTGGATACTTTGGTATATGGTCGGGATACTCTGAAGCTAGAAGACGTGGTCGCGACACTTTATTCTAGGGAACTTCAGAAGATGACGGAAGCAAAGGGTGATGGTGGTGAAGGGTTGTATGTGAGGAGGAGATCTGATCAAAGTGATATGCAGCAGGGTAAAGGTAGTAAGTGGTCAAAGTCACAGGGAAGAAGCAACAGACTCAAGTGTTATATATGTCAGTCCGAGGAGCATTTGAAGAGGGATTGTCCCAGGTATAATCACAAGAAATCTCAAGGTTTTGTCAAGGATAAAAATCAAGTATTCGGTTCTGGAGTTGATGGGTATGACACGAGAACCAACAAAACTTTCATTGGCTCTGATACCATATATTGGATGGGTTTGATCGTGGATTACATACACATGTAAAGGTTTTTATAGATTTTGGCTACGCCATGGGAAGATCGATAACTATCATGGGTCGATCAATCACAGGGTACGAGTTTATGATACAAGGATGTGCAGGAAGTTGAGAATCTATGGTGCTGCACATAATGGCTTTGTTGACAACTGAAGCGACGTATATGACCCTTACGGAGGCTGTGAAGGAATTTATTTATGCAATCGGGCAGGATCAAGGTTATAAAGGGTTCACCGGTGGTTTTATCAGGAACAAGGAAGGCTAATTGCGTATATACCTTGGACGGACACACAGTGACCGGGAATACACTGAAGGGTAGGAAGCAGTTAAGAGAATCCCTTTAGCCAAATAACCTCCTTTACAGCCTCCGTAAGTGTCATATACGTTGCTTCAGTTGTCAACAAAGCCATCATGTGCAGCACCATAGATTCCCAACTTCCTGCACATCCTTGTATCATAAACTCGTACCCTGTGATTGATCTACCCATGGTAGTAAACGATCTTCCCATGGCGTAGCCAACAAAAACCTGTACATGTGTCTGTAATCCACGATCAAACCCATCCAATATACCCGCATCTACAGATGCTATGTCAGGTTTCGTACATACCACCTGATACTTGATACTCCTGGCTTCCAACCGCATATATATATGACCACTTACCATTCTTTTCCACATCACAGTCCCTGATAGACTACCCTCCAACGACATTATGGAGTGTCCCTCCAAAAAAGTCTGTACCAACTTCCCGTTGTGAACCTTGGACCGTGACCCCCTCAGAGTATTACCACTCTGATCCCTGATGATATCCATACCAATTATATTTCCTTTTGCTTTAACCAGCAATCCCTTGGTAACCCAGATCTCAGCCTTGCATCCGCAAGAAAAAACCATACCATCTATATAGAGAGATAGATGTATGAACATACCTGGTGTATACTCCCAGTAATAGTCATCGCTGTCGTCACTGCTTTGCCTACAACCATTGCTGAGCACATACACATCTGACCGAGTATCCATATCTTCTTTCAATCCAGCCTTCCACTTGGAAATCACCTCACAAAGCAATTGTATCATTGAAAGGCAATGACTCGTGTGTGTATATCTTCTCCACTGCAGCAACTGCAAAAGCAACCTTATTAATGTTTTCTCTATACCTATATAGTTCCCGTGCAAAGTGTTGCTCCCTATCACGTGCTGAATGATAGTCTATCAAATCCTGAGTTTGTACTTCCTATGAACCAGCTACATGACTGACATTCCCCGGAGGTTCCACCTCAGAAGTATGATCCCTAAGCGGTTCCACCTCAAACTCAACTCCCTGCAACACATGCATTGAACTCGCACCTACATGAGAACCAATGAAAGCTTTCTTGTATTCCCCACTCTCATTGAAATCCATATTCCTGTAAAGCACTCCCTTTGAAGTAACGTCATCAAACCTCCAAAGATGATAATCCACCATACCTTTAAGGTATCCCAGGAATATGCACTTGACCTTAACCGGTTCAAGAATCCCTTGCTTAATACTTGCAAGCCAACCAAAAAACCCCATCATATTTGTAGGCTTCTTGAATCCAATCGCTGATGATGGTGACCTATTCACTAGATATGTAGATCTGGTTGTGTCCTCTGCCCAAAAAACCTTGGATAGACCAGACTGAATCAGGAAACAATGTACCTTAGATAAGAGTGTCACGTTTGTCTTCTCAACCAACCCATTCTGCTGTTGTATCCCTGCAACACCCAAATGTCTGGCGACCCCACTCTTCATACATTGTTGTGTAGACCTCTGATTACAAGACTCAAGAAAATTACCTTTCTTGATCTTCCTTCCAGTCTGGGATTCTCCTAACTGCTTCCTACCCTTCAGTGTCTTCCCGGTCACTGCGTGGCTGTAGGATCGTAAATTTATGTTGTTAGATGATTCGGGTGGTCTAGGATGGTGATAATACAAGAAGGCCATGGTTAGAGAGATGAAGAGAGGAGAGGGAATACTAGAGAGATAAATAAACACAAAATGGGAGGTAGAGGGTATTTATAGTTACAAAGTATATGTCCTCCTGACGGACTGTGGATCATGCATACAGTGGGTAAAGACCCATCCTTCCTCCACGGTGTTACACTAAACTAATCTACGCTACTAATTAACTACTAAACAACGTAAATAACTACAAGTCTACGAGCTAACATATGTTAGACCATAATTGGGGTGACCGACACTTTCACATGGAATTTCCAATTCCTAACAATCTCCCCCTAAGGGAGGTCACCCCATGAAATACGTTTTGCATCCTAGCATTCTATCTTTGTCTTTAGTTATGAGCTCGTAGACTTCTATTCTTCAAGTTCTGCAATCTTTGTGCTTTAGTAGCGGTGCTTCAAAGTCCGCATTGATTTGTACTTTTAGTGGAGGCCTTTAACTGATCCACATCTTTGATGATCTTCGAGCTTTCATTGAGATCATCAGCCATAGTAAACCTTTAGATCACCCTTTGTTGTGTTGCCTTCATGTGATGTTGTGACTTTTGGACCGACATGCTCACACTTTCTGGATCATGTCATCTTTGCATCAGAGTAGCGGAAGCTTTTACTAGTTCAAGATATTTGCAGCGGCGTAGCAGAAGCATAGTATAAAAATATTTGAGCCAGGTTATGTAGATAAGCACTTGTCATGATTTCTTCAAATTAAGTGTGGATGCTGTGAGCATGCGGCTTAGGATTCACTTCTCAATTCTGATCAGCTGCAACCGTCCAAATGTACCTGCAAACAACAGTTAGCAATAAAACACACGAAAGTGTCTTTGATCACTTTCGTTGAATTGAGGTACACGGCCCACGGTTCCCCGTTGATCAGTACAAGTACTGCCTGTGATTAGGAAGAATTTCGAAGAATCTCCTTTACAGGGTTTCGCAGCTCCTCTAGCCGTTCTCAAACCGGAACGTCCCAAAGAAGACAACACGGAGTGAGTGAACCAGCGAATTGAGATTCACTGATTGATGAAAAATTGATTTGAAAACAATCGTGTATTGCTTAGAAGAAAGAGTTTTGCAATACGACGAAGGTTTTATGAGATAGATCAATGAGTACACATTCGACGTGCTAGAAAAAAGAAGAAATTTGCACATCGAACGGTTTTTCCAAAAGTTTTTTTTCAATCAGAGACACTTTTTGAGTTTGAAATATGAGTACACATTCGACGTGCTAGAGAAAAGAAGATTTGCACATCGAACGGTTTTTCCAAAAGTATTCGTCAATTCATTTCCTGGACCAAGGTTGATTCACGAGTGAATCGCCCCATCGTTTCTATCCAGTTGTCACAAGTTTGATCTTTAGAAAAGATCTCACACGTCACCCACCAAGAGCTTGTTTGATGTTGGCTCTAGAAGGATTTTCATCTTCATCGTGAATATTTAACATATCACTCGGATGTTCTGGCAATACCACAAGGATAATGCGTAGGACTCTTAATTATATTCTCACTTTCCACATTGAGTAAAACAGCAAGTCTTCAAGAATAGTGTCCTAATGAGATTTTGTGGATGATCTCTTGGCTCTAGACTTAATTGTGCACATTTGGTTCCTATGCCGGAGACTAGGGAGAGTGTCTCCTTCTTCAATATCAACAATCTCTAAGAGAAATTCGGTAGATTATGTAGGTTCCCCGTGAGAATGAAACGAGCCCTTTTAAGAGGAACTTGAGTAGCTTGGGAAGTTTAGTGCAGTGCGTCACTGGGTCCATGACGTCTTGTCTTCAATGCCAGTGTTACCTTAGTAAACACTAGTAGCATTTGTATTGAACCTGGTTTCTGCCCTAAGGTTGAATTAATGGAGGGCTATTTCTTTTCACCCTTTTCACATTCAATTCTTTTTCATTCTTCAACCCCTTCAGTGCTTACCGAGACTTCATAACAAGAACCTTGTTGGGTTTATTCCAGTTCTAGCTCTATCTCAGTCCGCACTCTTCCCATATCTCACTTTTCTCCTTTTTTCATCATACTTAAGGACTCTACACTATCTAGCGGATTATCCCTAGGTAGATTCCTCCAGTTCTGGCGGGATCATGGGAACATATACCTAACCTAATCATCCTTATAACTCCATGCATAAAGTAAAATGGTCGGTCTTTTGGTACAATTCATTCTTCCTTGAAACCAATTGAAAAATCATTTGGAAAAATCAATCAAGGTACTTGTGATACGAGATCAAAGCATTTTGTACCTTAATAGTTTTGATCATTAAGAAATGCTCCCCCTCAACATGTGCATATGATCTTGAAATTGTTTAGCACATGGAGGCAAGAGTTCTTTGAAATAATTTCTTGATCACAATTTCTGTAGAAAAAGCCATTTGATTTTCTTGGTAAATTCTCCCCCTCAATATGTGCATAGGATATTTGAAATCATTTTATCACATAGAGGAAAGACTTCTTTTGAAGTACATCCACGATCACAAAAGCCATTAAGAAACTATTAGAAAATCAATCAAGGTACATTATGTTGAAACATAGAAATCTTTGTACCTTGAAAGTTTATTTTCTTTTGAAATGCTCCCCCTCAATATGTGCTTCGAGATTCGAAAGCGTTTAGCACATATGGGAGAGCAGCATGCACATTTGAATCAAAACGATCACCTTTTAGCAAATTTCATTATTAAATCACAAATTCTCCCCCGATCAAAAATATCAAACCCTTTGAGATTTTGGATCCCAAGTGATTTAATAAGGTTTAGAAAATATGGGAGAATATGTGCCTTGTTTAAAAGCTCTTCTGGTTTATGGTTAAATGCTCCTCCACAATCATGTGCATTATGTATTTCAAAATCGTTTAGCACATGAAGGAAGGAGTGTTTTAGAAACAATCACCCTTTTAAAACTGATTTGAGATTTAAGTCACGATCTCTCCCCCGATCAAAAATTTCAAACCAATTGATATTTTGGATCCCGATTGATTTAAATCATTTAGAAAATTTTGGGGAAAGACGTGGCATGATTTAATTTTTGAAAAATGACATATAAGGATCAATTTAAGACATTAAAGATTGTTAGTGTCAGGTATGCTAGTTTTAAGAAATCTTTATGTAAAATAAAACAGTTTCACAATCAAACAAGAACAGAAAAAATTTCATTTTGAAAGATCTTTGAGTTTTAAAGAAAATCATACCATGACATAACATTAAATCTTTAGAACACCACTTTATTACGTTCAAACGGACTTTTATGAAGAAATATCGATTGAAAATATTTTATTTAAATCACTCTCCCCCTCAATCGATGACCGTAGTCGATGATTGAGTGGCTTAAGTTTTGATAAAATAAAGTCCGGTGATTTTCAAAATTAAGTCCAATTTATTTTCAAAACCAATATTTTTCCATTTTTCAAAACAATATTATTTAGAAATTGTTCAAAAAAATGGTATCATCACAATTTTCCTGCACAAAGATACGTTAGGTGGATGAGCTGCTTTTGTTGTTGCTGAAAGTTGGAAGAAAACCAACTGCAGATGTAGTGAGACATCTGAAGTTGCATCTAACGTGCCAACTATCCATGGAGAGATCTAATTAAGCTCTGTTTCTTCATTCCCAAGATATAGTTACCCTTTCCTTTCGGCATCCAATCATCTTCTTATGTGGGATCCGGATAGGGAACATTCTTATATACCAATATACCTGCATACGTTAGTGAACAAACATACAGATATATGGTGGTCGACATCACCCAAACAGCAATCGACTAATAAAAGTCAATCCAACATATCAATCAGATCATACAAATGCATGGGAATTATGTATTTATCAACCTCTAATCATCTAATCCTAACAATCATATCCTAGGCACCTAGTCCTTCAACGTAGGTTAACATGTTTTACATTTAAGTATATAGGATAATTAGATAAGCTCGTTAGATGATATAGATTTGAAAACATTCTTCCCCTCAATCAATGACTCTTTCTATGAAAAGTTTTAAATAAGCTAAAGTCATTGATTAAGTTTTTAATTTTTACGAAAACTCTGAATCTGATTGATTTACAAGCAACTCATTTACCACCAATTTTGTTAAAACAAATATTTTTCTGAAGAATTTTAGAAGGAAAAATATTTGAGTAGGAACATCAGTCATTCGACATACTTTCCTCATTTTGTTTTAGGATAAATGCACGAAATTTTTGAAATTTTGTTTAGCGCGGCACTTTCCTTCCTTGAAGAGCGGGTTGCTATCTGAAATAATAGCAAACCATGGTTTAAGCGTGGGTTACAGTCTGAAGTAACTGCAAGCCATATTTTTAGAAATGTTTTGGAAAAAGAATATTTACACCTCCTGCTCGAACTTCATCTATGGTCCCGTGCCATTATTGAATGACATTTCTAAGACCGCAGATGTTATCGATAACAGAAGACATGTCTTTGAAAAACAATATTTTTGGTATTTTTCAATTTTTCTAATTTTTATGGGTTTTTGTTGGTTTTATAATTTTCTATTTTCTTTTTGTTGGTTTTATATTATTGTATTTTGTTTTTGATAAATATATACACAGATAGAGTATATGATATAGTTTAAGAAAGATGTTAGGATTTAGTAAATCCAGTTATTAAAGAGTCGGTCACCTCAAGTATATGTAATCGTTAGAAAGCTCGTAGTCGTAGATTATTATAAGTTAAGTAGTATTTAGTTAAGTAACACCGTGAGGACGGACGGGTCTTTACCCACTGTATGCCTGATCTACAGCCCGTAGGTGGCGATTTGTGTAAGACTATAAATACTCTCTACCTCCCAAGGTAGAGGGTTGGAGCTCATAATAATACTTTCATTTTCTCTCACTAAGTTCCCAAACCTCTAACTCTTTCTCTCTCTAAAACCTCATCTTGTACGCCTACTTGTGTTTATGATATGATGTGTTTGTGAAATCCAATATGTTCAAATGGTATCAAGAGCCATGGTTTGATCATCTCTCTTACATATCCTTGGATTTGTAGTGGTTTTAGATGGTTTTTGAGTTTGAAAAAGTTTAGTGGTTTTTGCATCATTTGGATCATTTCTAGTGTTAAAGTTTGAATTTTGGGTGTACTTTTGTGTTAAGAATCATTGTAAGTGCTTGGGTTTTGATTTGGTAAGCTTGAATCACTGTGGTTGAGCTTGTTTTATATTTAAAAGTGTGTTTATGAAGTTTTTCTTGCTAGCGACTTGGTTCTCGTAGTGTTTTTCATCGTAGCGACTTGCTTCAGTAAAAGGTAGCGAGTTGTAGTGTTAATTGTTAGCGATTTGGTCCTAGCGACTTGTCTATTGAGACAAGCCGACAAACAGTACAAGTTAGTGGATTCTCCACTACGGCTAGCGACTTGGTGAAGTTAGTGACTTGCTTTCAATTTTGTTAGCGACTTGTACTTAGTATTCTTAGCGACTTGGTGTTAGCGACTTGGACCTTAGCGAGTTGCTCTTCAGCGACTTGACTGTGTAGCGACTTCGTGCATTAGCGACTTGTGTCCAGCGACTTGGGTCTTAACGACTTGGTCTTAGCGACTTGGTTCACAGGAAATTGAGATCTTGGCGAGTTGCTACTTAGCGACTTGGTGATTAGCGATTTGGTTCAAGAATTCGTAGCGACTTGGTTGATTTTTGTTTGTAATACGGTTTTCTCTTGATTTAGTAAAATCCCGTGAAAGAATCTAGTTCCCGGTTTAATCATAGAGTTATAAAATCCTGTGTAATCTGTTAACATGTCTACCAACGTACCTACAATTATCTCCACTGTTGCTGAGGATGTTCAAGCAGCTGGTTCAGATACTCGTCCACCTATGCTTGACAGAACTGACTACGACTCTTGGGCTCAACGAATCAGATTGTACTGTCTTGGTAAGGAAAATGGAGTTAACATTCTCAAGTCAATTGATGAAGGACCGTATCAGGTTGAGACAACCAGAGACATACTTGACACTGCTGTAGATGGCTCAGTGATATTAGGACTGGACAGACCTAAAATGTATGATGAACTGACTGATAAGGAGAAGAAGAGATACGATGCAGACATCAGGGCTTCTAACATCGTACTTCAGGGTTTACCTAAGGACATTTACAAGCTGATCAATCACAACACTGAAGCTAAGGCTGTTTGGGATAATGTCAAGATGCTTCTCTCGGGTTCTGAATTGACTAAGGAAGACAGAGAATCACAGTTGTATGATGAATTCGAGCACTTTAATATGAAGCCTGAAGAAAGTGTCGTATTACGTGAGATTACACAAGCTTGTGAATGATATGAGGAATATCAAAATGACCATGCCAAATATTCAGCTAAATTCAAAGTTTGTGAACAACATGAATCCCGAATGGCATAAGTTTGTCACCTCTGTGAAGCTAACCAAAGGATTGAAGAATACCAACTATGAGCAACTTTATGCATTCCTTCTTCAGAATGAGAGACATGCTATGTTTGAAAAAAGGATTCTTGAACAGTTCAAAGCCAACCAGGGAGAAACAAGTTCGTCAAATGACTCTACAGCTTTTTACACCAATGTTGGAATTACCTCCAAAGCTTCTCAAGTCATACCCACGGGTAATGGAACTCACAAACTCATTCCCAATCCAAGTTTCAAGCAACCTGATGCCAATGCAGTCATGGAACACTTTATGAATCAACTGGCTCTTATGGTTAAACAAAACTTAACCTTCACTCCACATACTAACAGTCTTCACACTAACAATGAAATCAGGACTGCATCCAATCAACACAATCATGCTGTTGTCAGAGATGGAAAGGTAATGGTGCATCCAGCTCAAGGAAGACAATATGAACAGGGAAGAGAAGGAGTAGGTGGAGGTTATGTTGCAAATCAGAATCGGGGAAGGAATGGAAATCAAGTTCAAGCTAAGCCAATTAAATGCTACAACTGTGGTGGTGGTGATGGACACATAGCAAGGAACTGCACTTCTCCAAAACGCCCTCAAAATGCAGAGTACTTCAAAGACAAGATGTTACTTGTGCAAGCTCAGGATAATGGAGCTGTGTTGGATGAAGAGGAGTTGTTGTTTCTTGCTGAGGGCAATGCCAAGACATATGATGCAGATGTGGATGAGCAACCAATTCAGGAGATAGGTCATAATCATCAGAATGCCTTTCAAGTTGCAGACTGTGATGCATACGACTCTGACGTCGATGATGAACCCACTGCACAGACAATCTTCATGGCAAGTATTTCTCCAATGGTCTCTCCAAAGGTCTCATTATCACAGCAAGCTGGTCCATCCAAAGAATCAATCATCTCAAAGGTATTAAAACTATACGATGATGTTGATGAGCAAAAGATACATGAAAAAGTACAATCAACTGAAACTTTTGAGTCAGATATTGAAAATATGGGTAATATCAATGTTGTCCCATATGATCAATATGTGAAACAAAGTGAAAGTGAGACTGTACCAAGTGATGCATCTTATGCAGTCAATGATGACTATATTTTTGATGAATACACTCCATGTGCCCCTGATGATTCTGTTATTTCTGAACTAAATGCCTATAAAGAACAAGTTGCCATTTATGAACAACGTGCTAAGTTTGAGTTAACTACTTGTGAGCAGGAGTTGGATAACCAAATGTGTATAATTATCAGAAAAAGTAATTTTAGAGAAGAATTGTTAAAACAAGAGTTAAACTCCTTACAGGAAAAGCTTTCTAAGACTGTTAAGCAAAAGCAAGAGCTTCAAGATAATGTTAAAGTGCTTAAACAAAAATTTAATGCTAAGGAATCAAAACTTTTGAATGACTTTTCAAATCTAAAACCTTGAAAAACAAGCTTGAAAATAAGTTGTACGTACAAGGGAACATCATTCAGACTGCTCACATGATCACTAAGCATAGATTTTTAAGCGATAAGCACAGTATCCCCATTATAAAGGAATCCAACCCTGAGTATGGTAAGAAAGCAAAAGCTGCTCAAAATATAATCTATGATGGCAATGAGATTCTTAAACCTAGACAGAAACCTAGTTGCATTGAGTGCATTGAGGAAGATAGAAAATTAGATGATGCATCTAGGGAGAAAATGGATATGAAGCTTAACGATCTTGCGTGTAAAGAGAATAACATAACGATCAAACCCCATGATTACACTAAGGAAAATTGGATATCCTTAAACAAGTTTAAGCCTCAGACTCTATTAACCCCTGAACAAGTGTTCTGGAAAAAGGATATGGATATGCAAAAAGCTGAAAATCTTGTTGAAAAGAATCCCCCTTGTAGGAAATTCCCTAAAGCAACTGTGTATCCTCCTAATACACCAATGCATTTAGTTCCTAGATCTATTGCCACTAATAGCAAGACCTTAATCAGCCTGTATATTGTTTATCAGCTGTTTGTTGATTTTGAAAAAACGTGTAAGAAGAGAATCACACCTACAGGGATAACTGAGGGGGAAAGGGGTTTTGAGCAAACTAAAGAATGCTATTTAACTGAGGTCATGCATTTCTTTAAACAATTAAAAGGTAAATTTGAGAGTCTTCAAAAAGGGATAAATTCAGATATTAAAGAAATGGAAAAAGAATTTGATGCAATGATAGTTGAGGTCAATGACTATGAACAGGAACTCAAATATAATGAAATTGAAAGGAAGAACTTGCACATCTTAAATGAGAATTTGATTTCGAGTTGTGTTGCTCAAGATGTGTTTTATACTATTACTAAGCACTCTATTACTGCTTCTCAATTTCATGAATTATCTATTGCATTGAAAGTTTCCCATGATCGTGTCATTGAGCTTGAAAACAAAAACTCATAACTAAATGAGAAAATTGATCAAGATGATCACGATAACTTGGTAAAACATCTTTCTAAACTAGAAGTTGAACATTTTGATTTACAACTAAAATATCAACATCTTAAAGAAAATGTCAAAACCTCAAATATCAAGAAATCCTCAGATGTTCCAGAGTTTGATGCAGTTTTTCAGATAAGAAAACGTGACGAACAGATTCAAGCTCATTGTAACATGATCAGAAAGTTGAAAGCCCAAATCTCTCAATTAAAGGGTGAAAAGAACAATGTGACTGGCTCCCAAATGCCTCCTCCTTTAGATTCTCAGTATTCTCAAACTTTTCATCTTCAAAACTTAGTTAATGCTTTACAAAAAGAAAACAAGAGTTTTCTAGAAGATAATGAAAAAGTTAAACGACACTTTAAAGAGTTATATGATTCAATGAAAGTCACTCGTGACAAAAACAACGAAAAAATAACATCTTTATAAAAGGAAATTAAGAATCTGATGAGTCAGGAAAAAGGGAAACTGCCACTTGTCTTTAATGAGAATGTTGCATCAAAGTCATCCTCAGACTGTAAATATATTGTGACTGTTAAATACATTCATCCTCATCTTAGGAATAATGAACTTGTATTTCATAAATATTTTGCTCACCTTAAGGATAGTCTAGAATGTCTCCGTGAGATTGTGGAAGAGGATTTCATAAATAAGCCTCTTGATAGAGAAATTAGGTTTGCTTGCATTCAGGCCAAACGATCTCAGGAGCTGCTAGAATGTTTAATAGCAACTGTCCTAAATCCTTAGGTGCGAAAGGAAAAGCTGTGATGCCTTGTTCTATGCCTAGTGCCAAGCATACAAACCATTCTATGCCCAGTTTTAAGAAAGTGAACACTAATGTGCCTTCAAGTAGTTCAGATCCCTGCACTTCTAGTTCAGGAATGCAAAAAGTAGCAAAACCAACTAATGTTCCAATTCCCTCTACAAGAGTAAGAAGTGACACCAAAGCAAGCGGGTCAAAGCCTCAAGGCAACACAAAGAATGATAGGACCTTGCATGCTAGGAATGTTCAGTGGAAGAGAGTAGAAGATCACCTTAGGGAGAATTTGAATAAGACGAATCGTGTTGATTCTAGTGTTAGCTCTAAGCATACTGTAATTAATGCGAATTCTGCTACTTATGGCAAAACATGTTGTAAGATATAGGATTTCACAAACACACTAAACCATGATCAAAGTGGGGCGTTCAAGTATGTTTAGAGAGAGAAAGTTCTAGAGAGAGAAAGGGAAGAGAGTTGGGAACTATGTGAAACAAAGAAAAATGGTATTGAAGCTCCAACCCTCTACCTTGGGAGGTAGAGGGTATTTATAGTTTCTTACAAACAAACGCCACCTACGGGCTGTGGATCATGCATACAGTGGGTAAAGACCCGTCCGTCCTCCACGGTGTTACAAGACAAAAAACTAAATAATATAACTAGACTACGACTACGAGCTTTCTAACGAATACATATACTTGAGGTGACCGACTCTTTAACGACTGAATTTTCTAATTCCTAACAATCTTCCCCTAAGGAAGGTCACCTCAATTTACAATGAATATAAACAGATATTACATTAGATTGCTCGAGGATTCTTGATTAAGTCCTTTGCTCAGTAGCTCGTAGTCTTTGATTCTTCATGTTTTGCATGTTTGGATAATTCAAGTGGAGGTCTTTAACTGATCCAAGTGATGATAAGCTTTGAGCCAGTATTGAGATCATCAGCTAACATAAATCTTTGACTCTTCCATTGTGGTGTTGGTATTATGTGATGTTGTGACATTTGGACCGGCATGCTCACTTTCTGGATCATGATGTATTCTCATCAGAGTAGCGGAAGCTTTTATTGATTCATGATATTGGCAGCAGCGTAGCAGAAGCATGGAGTGAAAATATCAGAGTTATTGATGCACTAATCATGATTTATTTTGAGATGAATGTGTTAAGTGAGCATGCGGCTATGGATTGACCGCTTCATTCTGATCAGTTGCAAACGTCGGGCGTACCTGCATACAACAGTTAGCAATAAAGTGCACGAAAGTGTCTTTGATCACTTCCGTTGAATTGAGGTACACGGCCCACGGTTCCCCGTTGATCAGTACATGTACTGCCTGTGATCAGGTATAATTTCGAAGAATTTCCTTGACAGGGTTTCGCAGCTGCTCTAGCTGTTCTCAAACCAGAACGTCTCAAAGAAGACAACACGGAGTGAGTGAACCAGCGAATTGAGATTCACTGATTGATAAAAAGAGATTTGAAAAACAATCGTGTATTGCTCAATAGAAATTGTTTTTGCAATACAACGAAGGTTTTAATGAAGATCAATTATCAATCATAAACACCTTTTGATTTGAAATATTCGTACACGGTCGATGTGCTAAAGAAAAAGAGATTTTAAGCACAACGACCGGTTTTTCAAAGGTATCCGTCAATCCATAACCTGAACCAGGATTGAATCAAAAGATTGAATCGTCCCATTGTTTCTGTTCAGTTGTCACATGGTTGATCTATTGAATAGATCTCACAAGCCACCTACCAGGAGCTTGTTTGATGTTGGCTCCAGAAGGCTTTCCATCTTCATTGTGAATATGTTTACATATCACTCGGATGTTCTGGCAATACCACAAGGATACAGCGTAGGACTCAAGATATAATCTCTCTTTCCACATTGTGTGAAACAGAGAGTCTTCATTGAAAGTGTCCTAATGAGATTTATTGATGATCTCGTGGCTCTAGACTCAATTGTGCATATTTGGTTCGTATTCCGGAGACTAGGGAGAGGGTCTCCTTCTTTAATATCAACAAACTCTAAGAGAAAGTCGATAGATTATGTCGGTTCCCTGTGAGAATGAAACAAGTCCTTTTAAGAGGAACTTGAGTAGCTTGGGAAGATGTAGTGCAGTGCGTCACTGGGTCAATGACGTCTTGTCTTCAATACCGATGTTACCTTAGTAAACACCAGTAGCATATGAATTGAACCCGGTTTCTGCCCTAAGGTTGAATTATCAAAGGGCTATTTATTTTCACCCTTTTCACAATTAATTCTTTTTCATTCTTCAACCCCTTCAGTGCTACCCGAGACTTCATAACTAGAACCTTGTTGGGTTTATTCCAGTACTAGCTCTGTCTCAGTCCGCACTCTTCCCATAACTCACTTTTCTCCTTTTTTTTATCATACCTAAGGACTCTACACTATCTAGTGGATTGTCCCTGGGTAGATCCCTCCGGTTCTGGCGGATCATGGGAACAAATACCTAACCTTATCATCCTTATATCACCATACATAAAATAAAGTTGGTCGGTCTATTTGGTATTGTTATCTGCCATTAGAACCAATTGAAAACCATTTGAAAATCAATCCAGATACTTGTGATATATTATCAAAGCATTTTGTACCTGAATTGTTTTTGATAATTTTTAGAAAAAGAGCTCCCCCTCAACATGTGCTTCATATGTTTGAAATCTTTTGGCACATGGAGGCAAGAGGAAGAATTAACTTCTTTGATTTCTAGTATCAAACATATATCAACATCACTTCCCTAATCAAATTAAGTAGAAAACGCATTTTGGGGAAGGATGAGGTTTTCAAAATTTTGCTCCCCCTCAATATGTGCCTCGAGGTTTGAAATAGTTTTGCACATACTAAAGGGAAAAGACTGCACATTGAACTAAAATGATCACGTTTCAGATCTTTGTGGTTTAAGATAGATGCTCCCCCTCAACATGTGCATGGAAAATTTGAAATCGTTTGGCACATGTGGGAAGGAGAGCTTGTGCATCCTTATAAAACCTTTTACCGAGTTATCAGTTTTAATCCAATTTAAATCACAAATTCTCCCCCGATCACATTTATCAAATCATTTGAGATTTGTGATCTCTGTAGATTTAAATTGATTTTGAAAGCTTTTAAAGGAGAATTGTGACTTGATTATGAAAACGTTTTAACTGATAAGGATCGGATTTTGAGACTTTAAACTCCATTGATTAATCATGCATGATTGTCTTTTGAAAACATAATATTAGTAAAGGTTTTGAATCAACTGTATAAAACATTATTCCTTTTGATTTTTCAACAATAAACCTTGCTCATTTGCGTGCCAATTGTTTGAAAAATAACCTTTTTAATTCGAATAAAATCATTCTCCCCCTCAATCAATGACACAAGTTGTTGATTGAGAGATAGAGATTTTGACAGATGATAAGCACAAATGATTTACACGAGTTGTAGAGTACGAGGTATTTTCAAAGCAATTTAGTTTTCATTAGATGGCAAATATTTTTCAGAAGAATCATTAGACGGAAAAATATTTGGAAGGATAAGCATTTATCTTTTAGATGACAAACCTTTGTTTTAAGAATCAGAGCATGATATTTGGAAAATAAGATAAAGCATGGCTCTGTTCTTTACTTTAAAAACGGGTTACTGCCTGAAATGACAAGAAACCACCATTTTTCTCCGCCTCATTTTTTTTTTTTTTTTTTTTTTTTTTTTTTTTACAAAAACTATGTGCATTCGAAGAACATCTAAAAACCCGTGACATTCTTTGAATGTCAACACAAAGTCCGTAGATGATATCGAATAAGGAAAAACATGACAAAATAACAATATTTTTGGAATTTTTTAAGATTTTCTAATTTTTATGGTTTTTTGAAGATTTTATAATTTTATATTTTCTTTTTGAGGGTTTTTCAAGTTTTGTATTTTGCTTTTTGAATAAATATATACATGAGATAGATGAATAAAGACCTTTACTCCTCATCTTCCTCTTGAAGACGCTTGAGTGTTTCCAGTTGTAAACTCTTTAGACCAAGACGTGGAAGGATAAACTCAAAACGTTCTCTAGGAAGAGCTTTGGTGAAGATGTCTGCTAATTGGTATTCAGACCTCACAAAATAGAGTTCCACCACACCTTTTTCCACTTGTTTCCTGATTAAATGATATCGAATGTCGATGAGCTTTACCCTTGAGTGTTGTACATTGTTGCATGAGAGAGAAATAGCACTTTTATTATCACAGTACAGAGGGATTTTGTTGAATTCAAAGCCATAGTCAGATAATTGAGATCTCATCCATAGGATTTGAGCACAACAGGATGACATGGCTATGTATTCAGCCTCTGTAGAGGAAATAGAAGTAGTCATTTACTTCTTTGACGACTAGCTCACAAGCTTATCACCCAAAAACTGAGCACCTCCAGACGTACTTCGACGAGTATCTTGACACCCTGCATGATCTGTATATGCATATGCTGTTAGTGACATACCGGTGTCCTTCGGGTACCAAAGTCCCATGTTGATGGTTCCTTTGAGGTACCAAAAGACCCGTTTAACCGCTTCAAGGTGCTTTTAGGTAGGCTTAGCCTGGTATCTAGCACACATGCATACAGCGAACAGAATATCAGGTCTACTGGCTGTGAGGTACATCAGGGATCCGATCATGCTACGATATTTCGTTTTGTCTACCATGATCCCTGAGTGGTCCTTATCCAGTTTAGTACACTCAATCATGGGAGTGTCAATAGGGTCACTAGAATCAAATCCAAATTTCTTTAAAATCTCATTTGCATATTTAGATTGATTTATAAAAATGCCTCCGGGACTTTGTGAAATTTGTAATCCCAAGAAAAATGACATTTGTCCCATCATTGACATTTGAAATTTAGAACCTATTTCATTAGAAAACCGGTCACACTCATTGGGGTCAGTCGAGGCAAAGATGATATCATCAACATAAATTTGAACGTGAATTAAATGTTTGCCTGACTTCCTGGTGAACAATGTTGAATCAACTGCTCCTTTGCTAAAGCCGGTAGACAGAAGAAACTTTGATAGCGTATCATACCATGCCCTTGGAGGTTGCTTTAAACCATAAAGAGATTTATTCAAACGATAAATGTGAGTAGGATGCTCTGGATTCACAAAGCCTTCAGGTTGGCTGACGTAGACGACTTCTTTAAGATCTCCGTTCAGAAATGTCGTCTTTACATCCATCTGATAGACTACCATGTTCTTACTTGCAGTGTTAGCCAAGAAGATTCTGATTGCCTCGATACGAGCAACAGGAGCAAACAGGGGCAGAGGCAATGGGGGGACTAGTGGGTGCTAGGCCTCCCCCAACTAGTCCAATAAGTCCACTATAATATAGTCCAAAACCAAATATTTTAAAAATATGAACTATCGGCCCCTACCAATATTACCGATTCAATATTGTGTTCCTTGGATAAAAAAATTGTAACTGTTGAAACTCAAAAGTCAAGAGGAAGGCGGGTTTAACAAGTGAATACACCGATCAAAAGAATTGTTTTTCTTGATAAAGTATTGAATGCTTTTATTGATTTGTTCTTTAATTAATGATCACAATTACATATTCACTTCTTTGAATCTTTGTGTCTTCAATTCTTTGAAATATTGAATTGTGATTTTATCGATAGTTTTTGTTCTTTCATTAATGATCATCTCATTCAATTGATAACTATTAAAGTATTAATTGCTTGTAGCCTTGTATGATTATTAATTTATTACTTGTTGTATGTTTGATTACGTATTTGCCTTAAGAATTATTAAAATGATCATGTATTAACTCATAAGATACATAAAACGGAGCAAACTATTTGCAGGTTAGTTCATGAGACAAATAATTTGAAGATTGTGATATGACATTGAGGAAAACTTGTTTAACTACAGACTTTATTTGGTCAAATGCTCCCATTGATGTTCTAGGTATTGTTACATCCATAGCCTTCACATACGACAGTTCTTTAGCAATCAAGAATCATAAATTAACAACCGAAGAGGTAATATAAATTTTTTATTAGTAGTAAGGAGGCCAAATGCGAATCGCTAAGTTGCTAACGGTCATTGAAATTCTTACCAAGATTGATTAAGGCTTTGTATTAGTGTAAAACACGTGTTTCTTTAATTTATTAGACATTTGGCTCTTCATTTACTTTTACAGATTTTCATGTTTTGTTATATTTGTTAGAATTATATCGTTATCATTCTAAAATTTTATATCGGCCCCCCTTAACTTGAAATCCTGGCTCCGCCCCTGGGAGCAAATGATTCTTCAAATTCAATACCCTCCTCCTGACGGTATCCTTTTGCAACCAATCTAGCCTTATTCTTTAAAACATCGCCATGCTCATCAAGCTTCACTTTGAAAATCCACTTTAGAGCAATGATCATAGCACAATCTGGAGTAGGTACTAATTCCCATACATCAAGTCGATCAAACTCATGAATTTCTTCTTGCATGGCATTGAATCAGCTGTCTTCATTCATGGCAGTTTTAACATCTTTTGGTTCGACCTTAGAGAGTACGGAGTTGAAGAAGCACCATAAGGCATCGGTTGCAAGTTGTTTACGTGTTGATACTGGACGAGAGGGGTTTCCAATGATGTTGTCCAATGGATGATCATGAGTCCATTTCCTGAGGTGTTCATGTAGCTGTTGTTGAGGGATTGAGGTAGCAGAGTCGATGTCTCCTGAAGAAGATGGTTCTGATGATGATTCAGGAGCAAATATGTTTTCAAATGGAGCATCTTCAAGAGTAGCAAAGGGATTAACTTCATCATTGATGCAAGAAACATTTCCATGATGTACATTCGAAGATTGATGATTTGTTGATGAGACAGAGTGATCAGCAGCAGGTGCTTCTTGACTTAATGATATTGAGACTGAAGGATTGACTTCATTCACAGGGATAGGAGTAGCCTCTGTTGATGGATTTGACATTTCATCAGCATTTGGTTCATAGTGTTCATCGAACATTGGATCAAACAATTTCCTTAAATCATCTTCAGATGGAGGTACATATGGAGTTGCTGGAGAGGGATTTGGTACAAGGGATGAACCAATGGGACTGATTTGAGGTGCGGGTCCAGAACAGGAATGTCCAGGAGCCATTGGACCGGTCAGCTCATCAAACGTAACGTGAATCGTTTCCATGATATTTCAGGTTATTTTGTTGTAGATTCGGTATCCCTTTTTGTTTGGTGCATATCCTACAAATACTCCAATGTCCGCTTTAGCTTTAAGTTTGCCTAAGTCTTGGCCCTCATTAGTTGGATAACACGATGCACCAAACACACGAAGGAATGAGAGATTAGGTTTTCTGTTGTGGACAAGTTCATATGAAGTTTTTCCATGAACAGTGTGAATCAGGGATCGATTTTGTGTGTAGCATGCAGTGGCAATGGCTTCACCCCAGAGAAACATTGGAACCTTTGAGTAGATCAGCATTGTTCTAGCGGCTTCCACAAGAGTTCGATTTCGTCTTTCAACTACACCGTTCTTTGATGACTGATTCCAATACTTTCATAAAACTCACTAAGTTGTTTGTTAACAAACTCAGTTCCATTGTCTGTTCGGATGATTCTGACAGTTTTGTTAAGTCGAACCTGCAGCTGTTTGATGAGTTTGATGATGATATCTGGAGTTTCATCCTTTGTCCTTAAGAACTTGACCCAGGTGAATCTAGAGTAATCATTAACCACAACTAACACATATTTTTCCCAAAGATATTTTTCACTCTCATTGGTCCACATAAATCCATGTGAATGGTATGAAGAACTTCTGTAATTGAGTTTGTAGGTTTGGGTTTATGGGCATACTTCTTGATTTTTCCCAATTGGCATGCTGAACAAAGATGATCCTTTTCATACTTCAGTCTAGGTAAACCTACAACTAAATCCTTTCTGGAGAGATCATTGATGGTGCCGAAGTTCAAGTGATTGAGACGACGGTGCCATAACCATGACTTTGTTTTCGAAGCCTTTGACAACAAGCAAATTGGAGAAAACTTCATCATATCTTCGATAGAGATGGTGTATAGATTTGAACCACGTGTTCCTCTTAAAAGTTCCTTACCATCAAGTTCTCTAACGAAACAAGTATGTTTTCTGAAGGCTACTTCTAGATCAGAATCACAGAATTGACCAACAGAGAACAGGTTATGACCAAGACCTTCCACATAATATACCCTGGAGATAACACTTTCACCAACAACATAATCTCCATAACCCATAATTGCATCGAAATGATCGTTCCCGAATCTAACTATCCCGATAAATTTGCTCACGAAGTTCATGAGCCGCGACCGGTCTCTAGTCATATGCTTGGAACAGCCTGAGTCCAGGTACCACAGAACGATTTGAACGATCTGCAGTTGAACACAGACAAGAATGGATAACTGGATAATTGGGAACCTCATGCAATAATGGGTTCCACTTGGTTAGTAACAGTGATTGGAACACCCACATCAGGAGTAAAAACAATAGAATCATCATAAATAGATGCAGTGCTAATGTCAATATTCAACCTATTTAAAGTGTGTTCACTTCTTAAGGGAATGGCTCTACCAGTAGGCATCCATTTTCTAGTGGGCATTTTCTTAGTAGATTGAGGGCAGAACTGATTAGTCTTATGGCCAAAAGGTATCCATTGATAACCTATCTTACTAAATGTTCTTCCTGTGGGTTTCTACTGTTTTCTAACTTTCTTTCGTCTTTGCCTTTTAGCCTTTTTAGCATGATTTTTAGCATTAACAATTTTCACATGGCAATTAACAGCATTAGACAAAACATTCACACCACATTCATGATTAGCAACAGAATTCAAGCAGACATCATTACATGGTTTGCAGATAGTATCAGAATTCGAATTAATTACAGTACGCCTATGGCTAATACTAGAATCAACACGATTCGTTTTATTCAACTCAAACTTAAAGTTCCTAGGTTGGTCTTCTACTCTCTTCCAGTGTGCATTCTTAGCTTGCGAGGTCCTATCTTGCTTGGTATTGCCTGGAGGCTTTGACCTGCTTGCTTTAATGTCACTGATTACTCCTATAGAGGGAATTATGGGAACATTCGTTGGTTGATCTACCTTTTGCATTCCTGAACTAGATGTGCAAGGGTCTGAACTACTCGAAGGTACATTAGTGTTCACTTTCTTAAAACTGGGTATAGAATGGTTTGTATGCTTGGCACTAGGCATAGAACAGGGCATCACAGCTTTACTTTTCGCACCTAAGGGTTTTGGACATGTTGCAATTAAGCATTCTGGCAGTTCCTGAGATCGTTTGGCCTGAATGCACGCAAACCTAATTTCTCTATCAAGAGGCCTATTTAGGTAATCCTCCTCCACAATCTCACGGAGACATTCTAGACTATCCTTAAGGTGAGCACAGTAGTTATGAAACACAAGTTCATTAATCCTAAGATGAGGAGGAATGTATTTAACAGTCACAGTATATTTGCAGTCAGAGGATGACTTTGAAGTGACATTCTCATTAAAAACAAGTGGCAGTTTCCCTTTTTCCCGACCCCTCAGATTCTCAATTTCCTTTTGTAAAGAAGTTATTTTTTTGTTGTTTTTGTCATGAGTGACTTTCATTGAATCATATAACTCTTTAAAGTGACGTTTAACTTTTTCATTTTCTTCTAGAAAGCTCTCGTTTTCCTTTTGTAAAGCGTTTACTAAGTTTTGAAGATGAAAAGTTTGAGAATACTGAGAATCTAAAGGAGGAGGCATTTGGGAGCCAGTCACATTGTTCTTTTCACCCTTTAATTGAGAAATTTGGGCTTTCAACTTTCTGATCGTGCAACAATGAGCTTGAATCTGTTCATCACGTTTATTTATCTGAAAAACTGCTTGAAACTCTGGAACATCCGAGGATGTCTTGATATTTGAGGTTTTAACATTTTCTTTAAGATGTTGATATTTTAATTGCAAATCAAAATGTTCAACTTCTAGTTTAGAAAGATGTTTTACCAAATTATCGTGATCATCTCGATCAATTTTCTCACTAAGTTCTGAGTTTTTGTTTTCAAGCTCAATGACGCGATCATGGGAAACTTTCAATGCAATAGATAATTCATGAAATCGAGAAGCAGTAATGGAGTGATTCGTAGCAGTGTAAAACACATCTTGAGCAATACATTCAGAAATAAGATTCTCATTTAATGTGTGCAAGTTGTTCCTCTCAATCTCATTATATTTTAATTCATGCTCATAGTCATTAACCTCAACTATCATCGCATCAAATTCCTTTTCCATTTCTTTAATATCTGAATCCATCCCCTTTTTAAGACTCTCAAATTGATCTTTTAGTTGTTTAAAGAAAGGCATGACCTCAGTTAAATAGCATTCTTTAGTTTGCTCAAAACCCCTTTCCCCTTCAGTTATCCCAGTGGGTGTGATCCTTTTCTTACACGTTTTCTCAAAGTCAACAAATAATTGGAAGATGACATATTGACTGATTAATGTCTTGCTTTTAGTGGCAATAGTTCTAGGGACTAGATGCATTGGTGTATTAGGAGGATACACAGTAGCTGAAGGCATTTTCCTAAGAGGGGGGTTTGTTACAACAAGATTTTCTGCCTTTTGTTTATCTAGATCCTTTTTCCAGAACACTTGTTCAGGTGTTAACAATGTTTGAGGCTTAAACATGTTCAAGGAAATCCAATTTTCCTTTTTGTAGTCATGGGGTTTGATAATTATGTTATTCTCTTTACATGAAGGATTGTTGAGTTTCTTATCCATTTTCTCCCTAGTGACCTCATCTAATTTCTTATCTTCCTCCGTGCACTCAGCACAACTAGGTTTCTGTCTAGGCTTAAGAATTTCATTGCCATCATAAATTACCTTATGAGCAGTTCTAGCCTTTTTAATGACCTCTGGATTTGGTTCCTCAACAAGGGGAATGCTATGCTTATCGCTTAAGACTTTATGCTTAGTGATCAAGTGAGCAGTCTGAATGGTATTCCCTTGTACGTACAACTTATTTTCAAGCTTGTTTTTCAAAGTTTTTAGATTGGAAAAATCATTCAAAAGTTTTGTTTCCTTAGCATTGAATTCTTGCTTAAGCATTTTAACATTTTCTTGAAGTTCTTGTTTTTGCTTAGCAGTTTTAGAAAGCTTTTCTTGTAAGGAGTTTAACTCTTGTTTTAATACTTCTTCTCTAAAGTTACTTTTTCTAATAATTGTACGCATTTGGACATCCATTTCCTGATCACGTGTGGTCAACTCAAATTTAGCACGTTATTCATAAATAGCAACACGTTCTTTATAGGCATTAAGTTCAGAGACAACAGAATCATCAGGGGCACATGCAGTATGTTCATTAAAAACATAGTCATCATTGACTGCGGAAAATGCATTACTTGGTACAACCTCACTTTTATTTTGCTTCACATATTGATCATATGGGACAATATTGTTATTACCCTCATAATCAAGAGTTTGTACTTCATTACGCATCTTTCGCTCATCAACATCATCATATAGTTTTAATACCTCATAAATGATTGATTCTTTGGATGGACTAGCTTGTTGTGGTGAGGGGACCTTAGGAAAGACCATTGGAGAGAGGCTAGCCATGAAAATTGTTTGTGCAGTAGGTTCATCATCGACGTCAGAGTCGTATGCATCACAGTCAGCGACTTGGAAGGCATTCTGATGATTATGACCTATCTCCTAAATTGGCTGTTCATCAACATCAGCATCATAAGTCTTGGCATTCCCTTCAGCAAGAAACAATAACTCCTCTTCATCCAAAGCAACTCCATTATTCTGAGCTTGAACAAGCAACATCTTATCCCTAAAGTACTCTGCATTCTGAGGACGTTTTGGAGATGTGCAGTTCCTTGCAATGTGTCCCTCACCGCCACAGTTGTAGCATTTGATAGGCTTTGCTTGTCCTTGAATTCCATTCCTTCCCCTATTCTGATTTGCCACATATCCTCTACCAGCTCCACCTCTCCCTTGTTCATACTGCCTTTCTTGAACTGGTTGTACCATAACCTTCCCATCTCTGACAGTAGCTTGATTGTGTGGATTGGATGTTGTTCTGAGGTTGTTGTTGGTGTGTAGGAGAGAGTTCATGTTTTGACTAATCATGAGAGCCAGTTGATTAATGAAGTTTCCCACGTGTGCATCAGCATCAGCTTGTTTGAACATTGGATCGGGAATGAGTTTGTGATTACCATTACCCATGGGTATAACTTGAGATGCTTTGGTGGTAATTCCAATGTTTTAGTAGAAGGCAGTTGAATCATTTGATGAGCTTGTCTCTCCCTGGTTGGTTTTGAACTAATCAAAAATCCTTTTTTCAAACATAGCATGTCTCTCATTCTAAAGAAGGAAAGCATAGAGTTGCTCATAGTTCGTATTCTTCAATCCTTTGGTTAGTTTCACAGAGGTGACAAACTTGTGCCATTCGGGATTCATGTTGTTCACAAACTTTGAGTTCAGCTGAATGTTTGGCATAGTCATTCTGATGTTCCTCATGTCATTAACAAGCTTCTAGAATCTCACGTAATACTCATAGACACTCTCATATGGTTTCATCTTGAAGTGCTCAAATTCATCATAGAGTTGTGATTATCTGTCTTCCATAGTTAATTCAGAACCAGAGAGAAGCATCTTGACATTATCCCATACAGCCTTTGCTTCAGTGTTGTGATTGATAAGCTTGTAGATGTCTTTTGGAAGACCTTGAAGTATAATGTTAGAAGCCCTGATATCTGCATCGAATCTCTTTTTCTCCTTATCAGTGAGCTCATCATACGTCTTTGGTCTGTCTATTCCATATATCATTGTTCCATCTGCATCTGTATCAATCAAGTCTCTAGTAGTCTCAATCTGATAAGGTCCTTCATCGATTGACTTGAGAATGTTGACTCCGTTTTCTTTTCCCAAACAGTACAATCGGATTCGTTGTGCCCATGAGTCATAATCAGTTCTGTCAAGCATAGGTGGACGTGTATCTAACCCTGCTGCTTGAACTTCCTCAGCTACGGAAGAAATAGTAGGAACGATGTTTGCCATGATTACAAGTTCTACGGGATTTTACTATTCTTTGATTAAACCGGGAAATTGATTCTTTCACGGGATTTTACTAAACCAAAAGAACAACCGTAAGAATGTATCACGAAGAAGTAACAAGTCTAAATAGACAAGTAGCTAAACACTCAACTCGCTTAGTAATCAACTCGCTAAACAACCAACTCGCTCAAAGAAATAAGTCGCTTAAGGAATCAACTCGCTAAATAGCCAAGTCTCATTAGTATCAACTCGCAACACAATCAACTCGCTTGATGAAACAAGTCGCTAAATAGCCAACTCGCTTTAGTATCAACACGCAACACAATCAACTCGCTTAAAGAAACAAGTCGCTTTAGGAATCAACTCGCTTAATAGCAAGTTGCAAACAGACACAACTCGCTTAACCACCAAGTCGCTTAAAAGCTTAACTCGCTAAATAGCCAAGTCGCATGTATCAACTCGCATCCAGTAACAAAGCAACTCGCTTTGAAGAACTAAATATCCGAGACTCAACTCGCTTAGTACAAAGTTCAAAAATAACCACTTTATCAATCAAAAACAACCAAACCACAATGATTTAAGCCTTCCAGTTCAAAACATAAACACATATGATGATCCTAATCACAAAAGTACAAGCAAAATTTAAACTTTAACACTAAAATTTGTCCAAATGAATCAAACTCTTCTAAACACTTAATACCCCAAAAACCTTATGAAATCCACCAAAACAAAGAGCATGAAAGATGAGTGATCAAACCTTGGCTCTTGATACCAATTGTAAGATATAGGATTTCACAAACACACTAAACCATGATCAAAGTGGGGCGTTCAAGTATGTTTAGAGAGAGAAAGTTCTAGAGAGAGAAAGGGAAGAGAGTTGGGAACTATGTGAAACAAAGAAAAATAGTATTGAAGCTCCAACCCTCTACCTTGGGAGGTAGAGGGTATTTATAGTTTCTTACAAACAAACGCCACCTACGTGCTGTGGATCAGGCATACAGTGGGTAAAGACCCGTCCGTCCTCCACGGTGTTACAAGACAAACAACTAAATAATATAACTAGACTACGACTACGAGCTTTCTAACGAATACATATACTTGAGGTGACCGACTCTTTAACGGCTGAATTTTCTAATTCCTAACACATGTAATGATGATTGCATGGTTTCTGTTACTAATCTTGAATGTGGTGTGAATGATTTGTCTAATGTTGTTAAATGCCCAGTTAAAATTGTTAATGTTAAAATTCAAGCTAAGAAGGCAAAAAGGCAAAGGCGAAAGAAAGTTAGAAAACAATGGAAACCCACAGGAAGGAAATTTAGTAATATAGGTTATCAATTGATACCTACTGGCCGTAAGATTAATGAGTTGTGCCCTAAATTTGCTAAGTCAATGCTCACTAGAAAATGGATGCCTACTGGTAGAACTATTCCCTTAAGAAGTGAACATACTTTGAATAGGTCAAATACGGTCACTAGCACTGCATCTATTTCTGATGAGTCAATTGCTTCTACTTCTAATGTGGGTGTTCCAATCACTGTTACTAACCAAATGGAACCCATTCTTGTATGGGGATCCCAATTATCCAGTTATCCATTCTTGTCTGTGTTCAACTGCAGATCGTTCAAATCGTTTTGTGGTACCTGGACGCAGGCTGTTCCAAGCATATGACTGGAGACCGGTCACGGCTCATGAACTTCGTGAGTAAATTCATCGGAACTGTGAGATTCGGAAACGATCATTTTGGTGCTATTATGGGTTATGGAGATTACGTGGTTGGAGATAGTGTGATTTCCAGGGTATATTATGTTGAAGGTCTTGGACATAATCTATTTTCTGTCGGACAATTTTGTGACTCAGATTTAGAAGTGGCCTTCAGAAAACATACTTGCTTTGTTAGAGAACTTGATGGTGTGGAACTTCTCAGAGGAACTCGTGGTTCAAACCTATACACCATCTCTATCGAAGATATGATGAAATCTTCACCCATCTGCTTGATGTCAAAGGCTTCCAAAACTAAGTCATGGCTATGGCACCGTCGTCTCAATCACTTAAGCTTTGGTACCATAAACAATCTTTCCAAAAAGGACTTAGTAAGAGGATTACCCAGATTAAAGTATGAAAAAGATCATCTTTGTTCAGCTTGCCAATTGGGAAAAAGCACAAAATATGCCCACAAACCAAAACCCACAAACTCAGTAATGGAAGTTCTTCATACCATTCATATGGATCTGTGCGGACCAATGAGAGTGCAAACGATAAACGGGGAGAAATACATTCTAGTAGTTGTTGATGACTACCCTCGATTTACTTGGGTAAAGTTTTTGAGGACAAAGGATGAAACTCCAGATGTCATCATCAAACTTATCAAACAGCTTCAGGTTCGACTCAACAATACTGTTAGAATTGTTCGAACAGACAATGGCACAGAGTTTGTTAACAAAGACTTAATTCAGTTTTATGAAAGTGTTGGAATCAGTCATCAAAGAAGTGTTCCACGAACTCCTCAACAGAACGGTGTAGTTGAAAGACGAAATCGAACTCTTGTGGAAGCTGCAAGAACAATGCTAATTTATTCAAAGGTTCCAATGTTTCTATGGGCTGAAGCCATTACCACTGCTTGCTACACCCAAAATCGTTCCCTTATTCACACCTCTCATGGAAAAACTCCATATGAACTTGTCCATAAACGAAAACCTGATCTATCCTACCTTCGTGTGTTTGGTGCTTTATGTTACCCAACTAATGACGGTTAAGATTTAGGTAAACTAAAGGCTAAAGCGGACATTGGAGTATTTGTAGGTTATGCACCAAACAGAAAAGGATATCGAATCTACAACAAGAGAACCCGAAATATCATGGAAACAATTCACGTTACGTTCGATGAGCTGACCGGTCAAATGGCTCCAGGACAATCCAGTTCTGGACCCGCATTTCAACCTTTATCAAGTATTCCTATCAGTTCTACTCTTGTTTCAAATCCCTCACCAACAACTCCTTATGTACCTCCTTCAGAAGATGATTTGAAGAAATTATTTGATCCAATGTTTGATGAACACTATGAGCCAAGTGCTAATGATATATCAGTTCCATCAACAGAGGCTGCCTCTATCCCTGCCAATGAAGTTAACCCTTCAGTTTCAATGTCATTAAGTCAAGAAGCGCCTGCTGCTGATCACTCCGTCTCATCAACAAATCATCAATCATTGAGTGTACACAATGGAAATGTTGCTGCTGTTACAGATGATGAAAACCCTTTTGCTCCTCCAGAAGATGAACCCTTTGAAAACATATTTGCTCCTGAATCATCATCAGAACCATCGTCATCAGGAGATATA
The DNA here is from genome assembly GCA_019973895.1 of Chrysanthemum seticuspe. Classification (NCBI taxonomy): domain Eukaryota; kingdom Viridiplantae; phylum Streptophyta; class Magnoliopsida; order Asterales; family Asteraceae; genus Chrysanthemum; species Chrysanthemum seticuspe. The sequence continues at coordinate 124,446,756 of BPTQ01000006.1, read as the reverse complement.
GACTCTGCTACTTCAGTTCCTCAACAACAACCACATGAACATCTTAGAAAATGGACACATGATCATCCATTGGACAACATCATTGGAAATCTCTCTCGTCCAGTATCCACACGGAAACAACTTGCAACCGATGCCTTATGGTGCTTCTTCAACTCCGTACTCTCTAAGATCGAACCAAAAGACGTGAAAACTGCCATGAATGAAGACAGCTGGTTCAATGCCATGCAAGAAGAAATTCATGAGTTTGATCGAATAGATGTATGGGAATTAGTACCTACTCCATATTGTGCAATGATCATTTCTCTAAAGTGGATCTTCAAAGTAAAACTTGATGAGCATGGTGATGTTTTAAAGAACAAGGCTCGATTGGTTGCAAAAGGATACCGTCAAGAGGAGGGTATTGACTTTGAAGAATCATTTGCTCCAGTTGCTCGTATCGAGGCAATCAGAATCTTCTTGGCTAATGCTGCAAGTAAGAACATGGTAGTCTATCAGATGGATGTAAAGACGGCTTTTCTTAACGGAGATCTTAAAGAAGTCGTATACGTCAGCCAACCTGAAGGCTTTGTGAATCCAGAGCATCCTACTCACGTCTATCGTTTGAAGAAGGATATTTACGGTTTGAAGCAAGCTCCAAGGGCTTGGTATGATACACTATCAAAGTTTCTTCTATCTACTGGATTCAGCAAAGGAGCAGTTGATCCGACATTGTTCACCAGAATGTTAGGCAAACATTTAATTCACATTCAAATATATGTTGATGATATTATTTTTGCCTCGACTGGCCCCAATGAATGTGACCGTTTTTCAAATGAAATGGGTTCCAAATTTCAAATGTCAATGATGGGACAAATGTCATTTTTTTTGGGATTACAAATTTCACAAAGTCCCGGAGGCATTTTTATAAATCAATCTAAATATGCAAATGAGATTTTAAAGAAATTTGGATTTGATTCTTGTGACCCTGTTGACACTCCCATGATAGAGCGTACTAAACTGGATGAGGACCACTCAGGGATCATGGTAGACCAAACGAAATATCATAGTATGATTGGATCCCTGATGTACCTCACAGCCAGTAGACCAGACATTCTGTTCGCTGTTTGCATGTGTGCTAGATATCAGGATAAGCCTACCAAAAAGCACCTTGAAGCGGTTAAACGGGTCTTTCGGTATCTCCAAGGAACCATCAATATGGGACTTTGGTACCCGAAGGACACCGGTATGTCACTAACAGCCTATGCAGATGCTGATCATGCAGGATGTCAAGATACAAGTCAAAGTACGTCTGGAGGTGCTCAGTTTTTGGGTGATAAGCTTGTGAGCTGGTCTTCAAAGAAACAAATGAGTACTTCTATTTCATCTACAGAGGCTGAATACATAGCCATGTCATCTTGTTGTGCTCAAATCCTCTGGATGAGATCCTAATTATCTGACTATGGCTTTGAATTCAACAAAATTCCTCTGTACTGTGATAATAAAAGTGCTATTGCTCTCTCAAAACAACGTACAACACTCAAGAGCAAAGCACATCGACATTCGACATCATTTCATCAGGGAGCAAGTAGAAAACGGTGTGGTGGAACTCTATTTTGTGAGGTCTGAATACCAGTTAGCAGACATCTTCACCAAAGCTCTTCCAAGGGAACGTTTTGAGTTTATCCTCCCACGACTTGGTCTAAAGAGTCTACAACCGGAAACACTCAAACGTCTTCAAGAGGAAGACGAGGAGTAAAGGTCTTTCTTCATCCATCTCTTGTAAATAGTTATTCAAAAAGCAAATAGAAAAATATAAAACTTTCAAAAATCCATAAAAATTTGAAAATCTTGAAAAATTTCAAAAAATATTGTCTTTTTGTCATGATTTTTCTCGATTCGATAATATCTACGGTCTTTGTGCTGTCATTCAAAGAATGACACGGGTCTTTAGATGTTGTTCGAATTTTCTAATATATATATATATATATATATATATATATATATATATATATATATATATATATATATATATATATATATATATATATATATATATATATATATATATATATATATATATATATATATATATATATATATATATATATATATATATATATATATCTATATATATATTTGGGAGAAAGTGAAATAAATGGTTTATTGTCATTTCAGGCAGTAACCCATTTTTGAAAGAAAGAACAGAGCCATGCTTTATCCTAAATCTTCAAATCTCATGCTCTGATTCTATAAACAATCAATTAATATCTAATGAAAACTAATAGCTTTGAAAAATAACTCGGACTCTATTTTTGAAAATCATATGGTCTCAACATTTGTCAAAATATCTATCTCTCAATCAACAACTTATGTCATTGATTGAGGAGGAGAATGATTTCAATTAAATCAAAAGGTTATTTGTCATACAATTGTTTTCAAAGGATAATCATGCATGGTTAATCAATGGAGTGTAAAGTCTCAAAATCCGATCCTTATCAGTTAAAATGTTTTCATAATCAAGTCACAATTCTCCTCAAAAGCTTTCAAAAACAATTTAAATCTATAGAGATCACAAATATCAAATGATTTGAAAATTGTGATCGAGGGAGAATTTGTGATTTAAATTGAATTTAAACCGATAATTCGATAAATGGTTTCACAAGTGTTTAGCAAGCTTTCCTCCCTACATGTGCCAAACGATTTCAAATCTTCCATGCACATGTTGAGGGGGAGCATCCTTTTAAAACCACAAAGAATTGAAACGTGATTGATTTGTCTCTAAGTGCAGGTTCCTTCTAATATGTGCAAAACTCTTTGAAACCTCGAGGCACATATTAAGGGGGAGCAAACTTATGAAAACCTCATCCTTCCTCAATATGCTTTATATACTTGATTTGATCAGGGAAGTGATGTTGATATCCTTTAGAAAATGGTAATCAAAGAAGTTAATTCTTCCTCTTGCCTCCGTGTGTTAAAACAATTTCTAATACGTGATGCACATGTTGAGGGGGAGCTCTTTTTCTAAAAATATCAAAAACAATTCAGGTACAAAATGATTTGATAATATATCACAAGTATCTGGATTGATTTTCAAATGGTTTTCAATTGCTTCCAACGGCAGATGAACAATACCAAATAGACCGACCAAATTTACTTTATGTATGGTGATATAAGGATGGTTAGGTTAGGTATTCGTTCCCATGATCCGCCAGAACTGGAGGGATCTACCCAGGGACAATCCACTAGATAGTGTAGAGTCCTTAGGTATGATGAAAAAAGGAGAAAAGTGAGATATGGGAAGAGTGCGGACTAAGATAGAGCTAGAACTGGAATAAACCCAACAAGGTTCTAGTTATGAAATATCGGTAAGCACTGAAGAGGTTGAAGAATGAAAAAGAATTGAATGTGAAAAGGGGTGAAAAGAAATAGCCCTCCAATAATTCAACCTTAGGGCAGTAACCGGGTTCAATACATATGCTACTGGTGTTTACTAAGGTAACATCGGTATTGAAGACAAGACGTCATGGACCCAGTGACGCACTACACTACAACTTCCCAAACCACTCAAGTTCCTCTTAAAAGGGCTTGTTTCATTCTCACGAAGATGGAAAGCCTTCTGGAGCCAACATCAAACAAGCTCCTGGTGGGTGGCATGTGAGATCTATCCAATAGATCAACCATGTGACAACTGAGCAGAAACAATGGGGCGATTCAATCTTTTGAATCAATCCGGGTTCAGGTTATGGATTGACGAATACCTTTGAAAAACCGGTTTTTGTGCTTAAAAACTCTTTTCTTTAGCACATCGACTGTGTACTAACATTTCAAAATAAAAGGTATTTATGATTGATAATCGATTTTCATTAAAACCTTCGTTGTATTGCAAAAACAATTTCTATTGAGCGATACACGATTGTTTTTAAAACTCTTTTCATCAATCAGTGAATCTCAATTCGCTGGTTCACTCACTCCGTGTTGTCTTCTTTGAGACGTTCCGGTTTGAGAACACCTAGAGCAGCTGCGAAACCCTGTCAAGGAAATTATTCGGAATTATACCTGATCATAGGCATTACTTGTACTGATCAACGGGGAACCGTGGGCCGTGTACCTCAATTCAACGAAAGTGATCAAAGACACTTTCGTGCACTTTATTGCTAACTGTTGTATGCATGTACGCCCGACGTTTGCAGCTGATCAGAATGAAGCGGTCAATCCAAAGCCGCATGCTCACTCAACACATTCATTTCTAAAGAAATCATGATGAAATGCATCAACGACTCTGATATTTTCACTCCATGCTTCTGCTACGTTGCTGCAAATATCATGAATCAACTAAAGCTTCCGCTACTCTGATAAGAAGAAATCATGATCAAGAATGTGAGCATGTCGGTCCAAATGTCACAACATCACATAATACCAACACCACAATGGAAGAGTCAGAGATTTATGTTAGCTGATGATCTCAATGATGGCTCAAAACTCATTATCACGTGGATCAGTTTAAGACCTCCACTTGGATTAACCAAACATGCAAAAATGAAGAATCAATGATTACGAGCTTCAGAGCAAAGAACATTAACAAGAATCCAAGAACAATCTTATTGTAATATCGGTTTGTATTCAATGTAATTTTGAGGTGACCTCCCTTAGGGGGAGATTGTTAGGATTTAGTAAATCCAGTTATTAAAGAGTCGGTCACCTCAAGTATATGTAATCGTTAGAAAGCTCGTAGTCATAGATTATTATAAGTTAAGTAGTATTTAGTTAAGTAACACCGTGGAGGACGGACAGGTCTTTACCCACTGTATGCCTGATCCACAGCCCGTAGGTGGCGATTTGTGTAAGACTATAAATACTCTCTACCTCCCAAGGTAGAGGGTTGGAGCTCATAATAATACTTTCATTTTCTCTCACTAAGTTCCCAAACCTCTAACTCTTTCTCTCTCTAAAACCTCATCTTGTACGCCTACTTGTGTTTATGATATGATGTGTTTGTGAAATCCAATATGTTACAAAAGATGATGATACGAGTACCGAGATAATGATATCGAACAACCCCGTTGTAGAAGATAGAAGTCATCATCTCTTAAACATTCACCACCAAAGCTTTCGAGGCTCCTGAATTGAGAGAAATTGAACCATCTGAAAGTGAGACTTTGGTAGCTTCCCCCCAAACCGAAAATCCTTATGTTGAGCAGATTTGAAGCTCTATTACAAGCTTGCCTTAGCCAGGTGCACAGAGAAGCACACCATTATCATAAATCCCGCTGCTCCTTTTAAGAACGATAATCGAGATTCTCCGTTCGGGGTTATATCATCCAATAGAAGAACAGCAACGTATCATCCCATGTTTAAATAGTCTTCTCAAGTTCCTTTTCCACTGAAGTCTGAAGCGATCCATACTAAAAAGTTGTCAAGAAACCACTTCCCCCAAGAAGACGAATTGATGCAGTCAGTCTCTAAGAATAATGCTCAAGAATTCTCCCGAATACACATCATGCCCGGAATGAAAACACCTCCCCAATGTTTGTGCTAAACAATTTTCTTCCCTGATGATCGTGTATGAAGCTCAAGAACCCGAAGTACACCAATATCCAAGAACTCTCCCGAATACACATCATGCCCAGAAAGAGATGTTTGTGCTAAACAATTTTCTTCCCTGATGATCGTGTATGAAGCTCAAGAACCCGATGTACACACATTCCTACCGAAAGAATAACTGCTAACACCTCCCTCATGTTATACATTTATCTCCCCTGAATATGGCATACTTGTTTACCTCTTTAATCACCAGAAACTAACTATTACATCACTTCCCCCGTGTAGTTGGAATAATAACACTAAAAGCCTTGATTAGTAAAACCTTGAGTTTCTCTGCGGTCATGACATTTGTCTTCCCAGGATATCTTCAATCACTTAGAAGAATTAAGTTCATCAAGTTTACTCGCGTTTAGATACGTGTCTCCTTCCCCCTTGCTGGTTTTGATACTTCAGAATCAGCAACTCATTATACGCCCATATACTAGAAATCTGTTGAGAAGAACACTTGAACTCTTGTGAGAATCAACTTGCTGAAGTAGAATGTGAGCAAGTCTAATTGGGATTTAATCTGACTTATCACTCTCCCCCAATTAGTGCTCTCCCCTAAACCGACAATCTGTTTTATAAATGCCCAAATTAAGAAGAAGTATTTAGATAATCAAATGCAACTCGTCTTTAGTCTTCTAACATGTAGCAGAGAATGTAGAACCGACTGTAGACTCGACCTTCTTCAAGATTGTCCAATTTGGGAATAGAAAGTCAACATCTTCAACTCACAAAATGCATTCCCGTTAAATTACAAATAGCAAATCCCCTTAAATCAAATCCCTCCCAATCAAACAAGAACAGAAAGATGTTCATCAAGGAAATCAGCCCCGCAACTGGAAGCACTTTGTCATTAATCAAATCAGCCCGTGTGAAGATGTCAACCAACGGCTCTTAAGAAGAAAAATCCATGTGAAGATGACCCGATAAGAAGAAGCTCGGTTCTTACATGAATTTGGAGCCGTTTGACCATTTATTCTCATAAATCAATCAACCATGCAGTAAATTCACACTTCTTCTCCCCCTCAAGAATTGCATACGGAGTTGCCATTCTTGATTTAATAAGTGAAAATCATCCAAATGTATTCTATTCACACTTGTCCCCCTCAAAAGTAGCATATGATGTCGTCATCGTCATTATAATCGAGCAAGTGGAATAACAAAACAATCAACTGTAGTTCGGTTCACTTGATAACTGAACGCGCATGGAAAAAGTATGAAACATGTTGATGAGAATGGTCATAATAAGAAGATTTCTCTTCTTCAGAAGATAATGCACACTGAAGCATATACATTTCTTTTCTTTAGATTACGAGGCTTGAACTGTTGTGTTCAAACGTCATAAGAAGATTTTTCTTCTTCATAAGATAAAGTGCACTGAGACGTATACTTTTCTTTTCTTTAGAGAACGAGGCTTGAACTGTTGTGTTCAAACATCATAAATCTCTCTCTTTTCAGCTCTCCTGTCTAAGCTTGTAATCAACCTCATTATCATTCAGTAGGCTCTTTGTCGTGACAGCTGATGGAGAAAACCCAATATGATGAATTTGACTTTGAAGTAAACTAACCCGAACTCGTGACTTAAACTTGCACATATGTAATAAAGAGCGGTGCCGATTTCCATTAGCATCTCTAAGTACTCTCTAAGTACCCTATACTCTTCAACCAACCAACCATCAAGTATAAGATGTACATTACCTCTTGAAAACCCACAATTGAATGTGACACTGAGCATTACAACGTAACTCCTTAAAGTGATAGTTATTTCGTGGTGGTAAGAGCCCAATTCCCCCAAGTGGTAAAAGAAAAGGAAAAAGTCACCCAACAATAACTAGATTTCCAAGTCTTCGTTTTTGATAATAAGCTTGAACAAGGATCTTGAAGAATCTTCATCTAACCATCCCCGATACCTTTAGATACTAAGTACACTCGCCCGTGATATTTCACTTCAATCCTCAAACAAATAATAGTGAATTAACACCGTTGTCACATCTTCTGGTTAAAAGCTCAAATCTAGCCTCTTTTGACGTTTTAAGTGAACTATGATAATGGTTTTCATCCCGACCATGGTTAGAAGCACATAACCCCATAAAACTATGTAATAACCAAACTGTCATGACGAATATCCAAACACACATCCAATTCATGAAGTACACCCTTTATCCCTTCTTCGAAGTAGAAAACGTAACACCAGCGTCAGATAAGATCTCGAAATACACTTTTCTTTCTCCAGGATGGTTCCATCATCACGGGATTTTACAATTCTATGGTTTAAACCGAGAAATAGTTTCTTTCGCGGGATTTTACAAGACCAAGAATAAACCGTAAGATAGATCCGGAAATGCATTTTATAGTTACCAAGATGTTTTCATTGTCACGGGATTTTACATGTCTGTGATTTAAACCGAGAAATAGATTCTTTCTCGGGATTTTACAAAATCAAGACAAAAACCGTAAACAATGTCAGCTTGAATGTGTTATGACCACTTTGGTTTAGGTGAATATCTGTTTTAGGGGAACATGCAGTGGTTCATCAACGGTTCATTATCCAACATCATCCATATCATCAACCATCCAGTAAACACTTTGGTAAACACATCATTCACGAATCTTTGTCGGCAATTGCAGTGACCCCTTGGTGAAGTAATCCCGATATACCAAATTTGAACATGAAGTAGAATTCCCCAGATTTGCTACATAAACTTGTACTAGTCCTTGTGAAAAAGAAACGGTGTACCCAATGTACAAAACCTCTTGACGTATCCTCAACTGCGTGAGACACCGAAGTGATAGCTATGTTGTGGGTAAAGCGAGAAAGAATCACAATCGTAACTAAATAGCCAAGTCTTTATCACACTCTATAAATGCCCAAACAAGTCATCTTCGCGGAAGGGTAGAAAGAAAGAAGACGAAATAAGTAAACGAGCCCGAAAGACCTCACTTCAAATCTCAAAGAGAGATATCGTACAAACAACCCCGTAGTCAACTTTGTTCAACTATCAATTCAAGCCGAGACATAATATCTTTCGTGAAATTGTATACACCAAACTGCATACCACAACAACTCTCATTATCATACCAAATCTCAATAAATCTCATCATCATCAAATCTTTTTAACAAATCACATCAATTCAAATCACACAATTCCGATCTCATAATGAGAAGCCTATCTGACCGTTATCTGAATCTAAGATTCATGGCCCAATGTTCAAATGAACTTGTATATCAATTTCTTCAGTAAACCTCCAAATTGTATATCAACCTCCAAACGAAAAGTGAGGTCACCTACATCAATAAACCTTCACTCAAATATTAAGCTCTAGCCGTGAATTTGTATATCTTCCCGTGAAACTTTTTATCAAGACCAAAATACCAACTCATTAGACTAATATATTCAATCTTTTGCAGCATAAAAAAATTCGAATGGCAATATTTTTACTTTTGAATGCACGCTCAACCATATGTGTGATATAACAAGGAAATTTATTATCACGTTTCATAACCCATTCCGTCCACCAAAATGTGATACCAAGTATAAATTGGTTCGGCCCATATTAAAGTTGCACTGATCCAATTGAGGCCCACGCAAAACCCACGAACCAAATCAGAGGTTACCATAATAATTCGGTATATTATACAAGCCTTATCTTCACACATAACCCTAATATCTCTCATCCTCAAATCTGGTCCCTATCACAAAAAGATTATCCGCCTCCTTAATAAGATTAAACCCTAATTACACTCACTTAACCATACGCCTCTCTAGTTCAGTCCGCCTCCTTCTCAACCACGGATGACACATCAAACACATATCAATAAAAAGGCTTCATCATACGAGTACCAGGAAAGAGTGACTACAACTAACTTGCCACAGGGATGGCTGGAGTTGGAGTATCGGCATAAAGATTAAGCCAAGGTAGGTTAAAATCGTGTACCATTGTTGTGTTTGGCTGGACGAATCAAAGAAAGAAACTAACACAATTGTTAGTATTCTTCTCTTTATTGTTCGTATATAATCAATGATATCGAATTGATACTTTGTCATAGAAAGAATTAAAGATGTGATTCAACAATATTGTTGGCATCCTTTCTTCACTTTCAAAAAATACCAAATTCATTTGATCTATGATGGTGGTTTCATTCGTGTATAGATCTGAAAAGGTCATAAAATCATTTTAACCACGAAGAATCTGAGATCGTTTCATTCATTAGAGTTAGTGTTTTGAAATATCCCATATAACGAATAAAAGGTTTGATTTAACACTCTTGTTAAATACTCATCTTTGTTTTTCGGATATTATCACAAGGCATGGATCAATGATGGATTTATTCGAGTAAATGAACATTTTAAGGTCGACGATGAAATGGAACCAACTCGACAAATCTGAGATCTTTTGATTTTACCATTGAGTTTGAGTCTTGTGAGTGAAATAATTAAAATAATTTGTGAGTCACGCTTCGAATCATGCTGTCGGTTGTCGAGTCTGGTTGAAGTTGTGCTTTGTTGATGATGTTCAATTGTGATGAATGATGTAATCAGTTAAGATTGTTCTTGTTGATGTTGTAGTATGAATCTGTAGATGTAGACTCGTTTACTGTTGAATGAGTGTTGATGAGGTGATTTGAAGCTGTTGATATAATCTGTTGTAGCTACCATTCAATTAGTCTTTGGTATAGATGTAATATGGTATATGGTTTTGAGGTCATGTGGTAAAAAAGCAGTCATTATCATCATCTACTCCTTTTCTTCAGACAAGTCGCTACTTGTCACATCGCTTCTTGACAAGTCGCTTCTTGACAAGTCGCTACCATGAGTCAAAACTTGTGAATAATACAAGTCGCTACCATGAGTCAAAACTCATGACAAGTCGCTACCATGAGTCAAAACTCATGACAAGTCGCTACCATGAGTCAAAACTCATGACAAGTTGCTACCATGAGCACAAGTCGCTTTTGACTTTTAAAAGTCAACAAACCTCCAAATCGCTTCAGTAATAAACAGACAAGTCGCTTATGAGATTCATAGTATCTGGACATATTGTCAAGTCTCTACGAAGAACTTTACCACAAACTGCATAGAGAAATAAGTTGTAAAACAAGAAATATCATAGCACCAGCAGCTTAATAACACCAGCAGAATAATAGCACCAGTAGAACCAGATTAATAACACAGTAAAACCATATTTGACACAAATAAAACTGCTTAAAAACCAGTTAACAAACAGTTTTACCAATACACTCTTAAAAACAGTTTTACCAATCCGCATCATAACCAGATTCAACCAGAATCAGATTTAACCATTTAAAACAAGATTCAACCAAGCATGAAATCATGACCACATCAAGATGCATTCAAAAAAAACAAAGAACACATCAAACCGCATGTATGAACCGAACAAACCGCATATAAAACCAAGTGAAAAACCATACGAATCATCAAAACAACCCACCCTAGGCTCTGGTACCATATGTAGGATCGTAAATTTATGTTGTTAGATGATTCGGGTGGTCTAGGATGGTGATAATACAAGAAGGCCATGGTTAGAGAGATGAAGAGAGGAGAGGGAATACTAGAGAGAGAAATAAACACAAAATGCAAGGTTAGCTTCACTAGTTCCAACCCTCTACCTTGGGAGGTAGAGGGTATTTATAGTTACAAAGCATACGTCCTCCTGACGGACTGTGGATCAGGCATACAGTGGGTAAAGACCCGTCCTTCCTCCATGGTGTTACACTAAACTAATCTACGCTACTAATTAATTAATTAACTACTAAACAATGTAAATAACTACAAGTCTACGAGCTAACATATGCTAGACCATAATTGGGGTGACCGACACTTTCACATGGAATTTCCAATTCTTAACAGTGACCGTCTAGGGTATATACGCAATTAGCCTTCCTTGTTCCTGATAAAACCACCAGTGAACCCTTTATAACCTTGATCCTGCCCGACTGCATCTTCACGGTAAAACCCTCTTTTTCAAGAATACCCAGCGATATCAAGTTTCGCCTTAATTCTGGAACATACCTGACGTTGTCCAAAACGAATCTTGACCCATCCCTCATCTGTACTTGAACCTTACCCGTCCCCTGTGTACGACATTCCCTGCCATCACCCATCAATATATTACCACTATCATACTCCTTATAATCAAACAAGTAATCTCTCCTATATGTCATGTGATATGAGCCCCCTGAATCCATGATCCAGTCCAATAACTTTTCAATACTCATAGCCATCTTAACATCAGCACTGTCATACCCATAGGAAGATCGATCACTATCATGGGTAGATCAATCACAGGGTACGAGTTTATGATACAAGGATGTGCAGGAAGTTGGGAATATATGGTGTTGCACATGATGGCTTTGTTGACAACTAAAGCGACATATGTGACACTTACGGAGGTTGTAAGGGAGGTTATTTGGCTAAAGGGATTCTCTACAGAGTCGGAATTTGAGGAAAGGTTAGTAGCGGGTATATCTACTAGATCCTTGACGAAGGCGGTCCCCGGTTCGAGGTTCCAGCACCAGTTAAAGCTGCTGCGTGTCGAATATTTCTAATATGATACTAAGGTGGAAATTGTTATATATATTATTAGTATACATATTAGATTCTTTAGGGGGTTAAGTGAAACATTGGTTCATGTTTTAGTCAAATAGGAAAGAGTATAGGTCGGTTCCCATGCATTATTCAAAATTCATAACCGACCTATAACTACTATATATAGGGTGATAATCGTTTGCTTAGTCTGAGCATTCGTGCGTCTTGTTTTTTCCTTTGTAGCAGCCAACTTCAACTCTTTTAGGGTTGGTTTTCTTCTCCCCTCATCTTTACAATAAAGAGGTGAGGGGGGAGGGGTCATCGTACCGTTTTCTTTTCATAGTTCTCAATATACGAATCGTTTGGGAGCAAGAATACGTGTCGAGTTTACTTTTCTGTCATGTTGTGTTTTATTCATTCGTATCGAAGTTCCACATCATAGCATCCAGGTTTGTTGGTCGATTACCAACAGTATCGTACAATACTGTAGTGTACAAATTGTGATGCATGCATCAAAAGATGTAGTGTGAGTATCACCCCCTAACTTTTAACTATATAAACCCGTCAACAGGAAAGAAAAACATAGAATGGTGTGAAGACTTGTCTCCTTCAAATGCCATGGAATGTGCTTTCTTTTTCTGGTCAACGTCCTTTACAGATTAGAAACACATTAAAAGCATGCTAATAACATGTAGTGAAGATAAAGTTTTAGAAAATGAAAGTGTTATTAAAGTAATCAACTAATGTGTTTATATATAGATAAAATCAAATAAACCTATATTACATTATAAAGCATTTAAGACTTTCTAAAAAAAAAAAAAAAAAAAAAAAAAGTTTTAAAATTTTAAGACAAAAAACATCATTATGAAAGAAAATTAGAAAATTAATGTAAATTTAAAAATTTAAGTCTCATTTAAACCATATAGTAACCCTCTCCAATAATGATATATTTTAGTAGAATTGTTTATAAGAAAAGTTCATTAAACTTATAACCAATGTTGCAAAAATCGGTCAACTCGGCCGATTAATCACCGATTAATCGTTAATCGGCCTAGTACCTTGTCGATTTTTGCAAATCGGTCGAAAAATGGGCCTAGGATAAAAATCGACACTAAGCAGTCAAAAAATCGGCCGAATCGGTAAAAAATCGGCCGAATCGGGCAAATCGGTCATTTTAAAAATAATAATAATTTAGGTATTATACTTAATTTGGGGATCGTATATTTCACTTATAACGCACAATGGACATCATAATCAGAATTGGAGCCTTTTATTGAGGTTTAGAAACATAGCAGGCTTGGAATCGGTTAAGATTTTTAGTTTGGTCTCCAGAAATACCAAAAAACTGCAGGAAATGCCAATTCGATTAATCACCGATTAATCCCGACTTGACCGATTACTCGCTGCAGGGTGGTCGACCGTCCGACTACCGATTCACGATTTTTGCAACATTGTTTATAACCACCTATTTAATGCTAAAATTTGAAAAATAAAAGCGCTTATTATTCACACTATTAATAATTTGGACGTTTCACTTTTGAAAAATATATATCTACTATATTATAAAATATTTAGAGCATGCTAAATAAGGAATGTTTAAAATAAAAAATATTTGCTCGTCAAAAAAAATAGTCACCTGAGTACCCGCCGCCGCATTGCGCGGATACCTCCTAGTATTAAACTAAAAGATGTATATCTTTTAATGAGATTCAAACTTTAACCAATATTAACAGATATGGACATTTACATATATTTATTCATAACAAATCAGAACATAGGGACATTCATATATATTTACTCATAACAAATCAGAATTTTTCTAGTAATTTAATCGTGAATATCACCTGGAGATCTTATAGAAGTTTATCTGATGATGAAACAATATATATTAAAATGGAATTAAGACAATGACACTTTTTGTTTTATGTGTACGAACTTTATTGATTTAAGTTAACTAAATACCATCAATAAATCATGGAAAACGAAGTCAGCATTTTTATAGTAATTTAATCGTGAAGATCACCTGGAGATCTTATACAAACTTTATCTGATGATGAAACAATATATATTAAAAGGGAATTTACACAATGACACTTTTTTTATGTGCGCAAACTTTATTGATTCAAATTAACTATGAAAATTTTAACTTTTAGATTAATATAAGAAAGGAAAAAAGAAAAAGAAAAAAATAATATAAGAAAGTTAGGTTCATGTAAGTGAGTCCATCAAATGATATTGTCTCTTAAAACCAGTGGTAATAACGATCTTTATTATCATTGTCAATTCATTTTCAAATCAGCTTTTAAACACTACTGAAATTGCCAGAGCAAGAGAACCACCGTCCTCACCAAAATGCACACAAATAATGATCTACCATCCAATGATAGTCTGACACTTACACAAGCTGTCACATAAAATATATTATAAAGTGGTTCGTCATCGTTGGTACACACACATTAGGTGAGCCTAACGTCGTTTTGTCGTTTAAGAAAAGTAGCACGGTACTCGCGCGTTCCGAGGTCTGATACTTGCAATTAAAATCTTTTGCGAGAGTTTTATGTTTCCCGACATAATAACTTGAAAAAATTACACGTTTGGTCCCTATGGTATACCCCAAATAACAACTTTAGTCCATAAGTCGTTTTTATTACACCACAGATACCTATTTTTGAAACCTTGCACGCATTTAGTCTCTATTTTGGATGGACGTTAGTTAAGTCCGTTAAGTATTTTGCACTGTTAGTCCTTTGTTAATAATTTTTGCACCGTTAGTCCTTATTTTTTAAAATATAGTTTTCCCCAGTTAGTCTCTCCGTTAATAATAGTTATCACCCGTTTTTTTACATTTTTGTCTGTTTTTATCCGTTTTCGTTCATTTTTATCTGTTTTCCCCCGGTTTTTTTTTCGTTTTTCGTTCGTTTTTTACGTTTTTATCCATTTTCGTCTGTTTTTATTTGTTTTCGTCCCTTTTTTTTACGTTTTTATCCGTTTTCGTCCGTTTTTTTACGTTTTCGCCCGTTTTTTTTTACGTTTTTGTCTGTTTTTATCCGTTTTCGTTCGTTTTTTAATCTTTTTCGCCAGTTCTTTTACGTTTTTGTCCTTTTTTCCCCGTTTTCCTCGTTGTTTTACGTTTTTGTCTGTTTTTATCCGTTTTCGTTCGTTTTTATCCGTTTTTCTTACGTTTTGTCTGTTTTCTTTCGTTTTTGCCCGTTTTTTGTCCGTTTTTCTTACATTTTGTCTGTTTTTCTTTCGTTTTTGTACTATTTCGACATATTGAATATTTTGAAAAAAAAATTTCAAATATTTTTTTTATAAGATTTTTTTTTTAAATATTTGAAAAATGTTTTTTTTATTCAAATTTTTTTATTTTTTTTCGAAAATATTTTTTTTCCAATTTATTTTTTCAAATTTTTTTTGGAATTATTTTTTTCAAATTTTTGAAAAAATTCCAATTTTTTTTTGGAAATTTTTTATAAAAAAAAACGAACGAAAACGGATAAAAACAGTCAAAAACGTAAAAAAAAGGATAAAAAACGAACGCAAAAGGAAAAAAAGACAAAAACGTAAAAAAACGGATAAAAATCGAACACAAAAGGAAAAAAACAGACAAAAACGTAAAACAACGGGCGAAAACGGAAAAAAAGGGACAAAAACGTAACAAAACTGGCGAAAACGAATATACAACGAACAAAAACGGATAAAAACAGACAAAAACGTAAAAATGGGCGAAAACGTAAAAAAATCGGACGAAAACGGATAAAAACGTAAAAAAAACGGTCGAAAACGGATAAAAAACGGACAAAAACGTAAAAAACGGACGAAAACATATAAAAACAGACGAAAATGGATAAAAACGTAAAAAACGGACGAAAAACGAAAAAAAACCCGGGGGAAAACGGATAAAAACGAACGAAAACGGATAAAAACGGACAAAAACGTAAAAAAACGGGCGATAACTATTATTAACGGAGGGACTAACTGGGGAAAACTATATTTTAAAAAATAAGGACTAACGGTGCAAAAATTATTAACGAAGGACTAACAGCGCAAAATACTTAACGGACTTAACTAACGCCCATCCAAAATAGGGACTAAATGCGTGCAAGATTTCAAAAATAGGTATATGTGGTGTAATAAAAACGACTTAGGGACTAAAGTTGTTATTTAGGGTATACCATAGGGACCAAATGTGTAATTTTTTCTAATAACTTTATGGATAAGTTTGAATAAGTGCTATCAGACTAACTCATACAAAAACTGTATATTACTCTCGTGATGTTACGGCAATAAAGAGGCGGTAGCTTGTAATATTTTGGAGGTATGAAGTTAAATTGGTTGACAGTGACATATGATTGTAAGTGAGTAGGAAACAATGTTAATTCATTATATGTATACGGAAAATATACACCTATTAAGAGGGTTAACCCATTCTTTAAGGTGTGAGAGATTGTTGACTTCGATAGTGATGAAGAAGAGGTTGTGAACACTTTTGATGAGTCAATGAACATATTTGGTGGTGGTCATGATCGTGAAGATGATTATGATGACTATGCGGATCAGGTCTACGGTCTTCCAGGGAATTTGGATGCTTATTATGACACATATGGTATCAAGCTCAAAGGCCTTGGTAGGAAGTAATTTTATTTCCGTAGGAGTTTAATGTTATCTTTTGAGTAGTGGTTTATTTTCTTGTATAGTGAATAAGAAGTATCTTGTTATGTAACCTTTCCGCCTATGTAACGGGCTGAGATATGAGATTCACCCATTTCCTTTGTACTTACACGTTTTTTGGAATAATATATTTACCGGGTTTTTGACCTTTTACCAAAAAAAATAAAAATAAATAAAAATATATACACCTACTAATCACTAAAAATGATATTTATCTCAGATTTGTTTTGCACCATATCATTTTAAAAAATATATTTGCATCATGTTAAAGAAAAATCAATTCTACAAATATACACACGTTTGTTTTTTGTTAAACTTGCTGGTATCGTTCAAATCTTGTTTTATTATATTTTTCCCATATAGGTATGAGATGTAAGTAAAAAGTGTTTATAAATCAATAAAACTCATATGTTATAAAAATCATTTGTATTTAATTATGAAAGATATATATATATATATATATATATATATATATATATATATATATATATATATATATATATATATAACATGTATATAACATAATATATATATTATAGAGAAACTTATATGTTTAGTCCATGTTGTTAGCCCACAGTTGCATTGATCGTCTCTGACAGTTTCATTTTCCATTGACATTCCTTAACTTTGAAAGAAAAAGAAAAAAAAAAAAAAAATCCCTCTGTAACATCCATTTCACTATTTCATTAAATCCCTCATGTGCCTTGTACATGAGGATAGAATTGTCCTTATACCTCCATTTCTTTCTAATTTCTCATAACCACTTCCTTATACCTACACTTCAGTTTAATCATCTTCCTTAACATATATTTGTTTTTAATCCAAACACCCACACTTCAAACGTAAAAAATTGTTTGTGGTAGCCACCACATCACCTGCACATACACAAGCAAACACATATACATATTTAGGTAAATCCTCAACACAAGAGAAAGAGGAAAAAAAAAAAAAAAAACTAATTTGAAGAAAAATAAAATAATAAAATAAGAATATAAAGGTTTGAGTCAAAATAAAAGACATGTGTACAAAAATGAGTGACATGAATGATACGATTTTCGAACACCCATTTCATTATCTTCCCCATATGGCCACATGATTGAAATGGAGATTGGAATACCCACAATCATCACCAAATTTGGGAAACTACACCCCCTTCACGACCACCCCGAACATAATACCGTCTTCTCGTCACCATTCATGTCGGCCACATCATCATCGTTCTTTCACGACAACCCTTCATTAATACACATAAAACCCAAAAAATCAGAACAACTACTATCTTCGATAACCATTAACAAAACCTACACCACCATAACACACATTGTCGGATTGCAGAAGATATATATGGGTCGAGTGTGTGCGAGATATGTGTAGATTATTTGTTTGTATATATTTTGGTTTGCAGAGTGTGTCTATCGACTATGATTGACTGTTCTTGATTGAAGGTTCTTGGAAGAATGCCAGAGATATGGTATTGGTTGATGGGAATGGTAGGTTTTGTATTTTTTTTTATTTAATTTATTATTTGTTTGTTTAATTAATGTTAATATACATTAACTAATCAAACAAAAGATAAGGTTATATTATAATCATATCATCATATGCAACGCACATGAGGGATTTAATGGAATAATTTAACGAAAGTTAAAACGAGGGATCAATGGTGTTATTCTCTTACGAGTTAAGGACTACCTATGCAACTTAAATATTTCGGAGACGCTAGTGGCAATTTTGGACAAACAACAAGGACGATTTGTGTAGTTTACTCTATATTATATCATAGAGTTAGCACTTTGCAACTTTGCATCATTTGATTATAATAAATTCATCCCAATTTGTATAGAAAATATTTTTTTTGTTTGTTTTTGCAGTTGATTTTTTCCGAAAATTTCAAAAGGAGTTTTGATTGATTCTTGATGACACTCTTGCGATTAAATCATAATTTTCGAATTTTGTAACTCGTTCTAACAAGCTGATTTGTGATTTAAACCTACTACGTGATGTTAAAGATGAAGAATATAAATTTTTTATGCCTATGAACGAACTATTAAGGGCCCGTTTGGTTTGAGGTGGTAGGGTTAGGATTTGGGAACCATGCCCAAAATTGATGTTTGGTGTATTTTTGTGGATCCCACAAATGGGGATGGTTACCTAATAATTGTGCTTGTGCAAACCTCATCCCCCCTCCCTACTTTTCTTATATTTATCCTTTTAAACGGGACTATATTTAATATCAACCACTCATATTTAATTTTATTTTTATTTTTACAATAATAATATTTTTAAATTTATAAATTATACTCATATATTACATATATATTAGACTAAAATACACCGTTGGTCCCTAAACTTGGCAGGGTGCATCGCGATCGACCGAAACTGGCCATATTAATCGCCATAGGTCCAAAACATGGCCATTAAATGCCAGATTCGTCCTTTGACCAAGTCAAAGTCTGATTTTTGTTTTGTAGTCGAGGGTATTTTAGTCCATACACATTTATACTTTTATAACACATTTATGTTTTACCCCTTCATCTTTCATCCTCTTCATCATCTACCCAAATCATTCATCTCCCCAACATTCATCATTCATCTCCCCAGATTATTTAATGTTGGGGAGATGAATGATTTGGGTAGATGATGAAGAGGATGAAAGATGAAGGGGTAAAACATAAATGTGTTATAAAAGTATAAATGTGTATGGACTAAAATACCCTCGACTAGAAAACAAAAATCAGACTTTGACTTGGTCAAAGGACTAATCTGCATTTAATGGTCATGTTTTGGACCTATGGCGATGAATAAGGCCAGTTTCGGTCGATCGCGATGCACCCTGCCAAGTTTAGCGACCAACGGTGTATTTTAGTCTATATATTATATTATTACTAGCGGGGTATCCGCATGTTGCAGCGGCGGGTACTCTGAAATAAAAAATTTCGATGAATAATGTATTTTAGTTTATTATATTTTTTTTAACAATAATTTTACGGGTATCAAGAATTTCGTATAGCCCGTGCCCGTTCGGGCTCGAACCCGTTGGCCTGTGTCTGCTCGGGCTTGAGCCCGTTTGGTCCGCGGCCGTTCGGGCTCAAGCCAATTTGGCATGTTGCCCGTTCGGGCTTGAATATTTGTATAATGTGCTTTATTATTTGTAGTTGAGAAATTTAATGCATGAATTGTGTTTTATTTGGTTGTACAATATGTTTGATAATTTGTATTTCTTATGTAAGGGGTGTTTTAATAACTGTATTAATTGTATTTATTGACCAGTTAAATAATTAACTACATTAAATAGCATTAATGTGGTGTTTTGTTGTACACTATGCTTCTTGTCTTGTACGTCTGAAAATTATGTGCATTAAAGTGTTGCACACTATGTTTCTTTTCTTGTAAGTAGTAGTCGTTATAGTCATTAATAACATTGACCACTTTAATAGCATTAATGTTGTAAGTCTCAAAATAAGTCTGAAAATTACATCATGCTTATTTTGTTGTAAATCTGAAAATTGCTTGCAGCTATTGTACATTGTGCTTAAATGGTTGTAATTTTTGGTGAATGGTGTTTTTAATAGCATTAATATTGTTTGATAGAATTTTGGTCTTAAAATGACACCACGCTTTATTTTGTTGTACAATATGCTTAATTTGTTTTAATTCTGAACATTGGGTGCATTTAAGGGTTGTAAACTATGCTTAATTTCTTGTACGTCTTAAAATTAAGAGTGGGGTGCATTCGTGCATTATAAGTAATATAGATACTACCTCCGTACCAAATTAATTGTCCTCATTTGACTTTTTAAAGTCTTAATTTCTCAACTTTGATCTCAAATATTTTTATTTATGTTATATAATAATTGATGCAAAATATATGAATGGATTGTTCTTTTAAATGTTTTTTCATTGGTGTAATTTTCATCAAATATTACATAACACATAAAAAAATATTAAGGATCAAAGTTGAGAAATTAAGACTTTAAAAAGTCAAATGAGGCCAATTATTTTAGGACGGAGGGAGTATTATATTTTTCTCTCTTCATTTAATTTAAACCTCAAATCCAAAGCCAAATCCTAATCTCAATCCAAATCTAAATCCTAATTCTAAACTCATCTACAAACCAAACAGGCCCTAAAACCTTAGAAATAACATAGGTTGGATTTGTGTTTTTAAGGAGTTAAGGGTTCGATGGGGAAGAACACCCGGTACAGGTATTTGGAATTTTGGATCAACAGAAGATGTTTTTTTCTCTATAACCCTACTATATCATGTGGTGTTCTACTTGAGCTCATATTCATCAAAATTCTATTGATAATACCGTCATTTATTTTGGTGATTTAGAAAAAGTTAATAAGTACTACATGTCTATATTAAATACTAGTATAAAACAAAAAATGGTCAAACTTAAAAAGTAAAATGGTTAAAGTCAAAGATGAGAGAAATGTATAGTGTAATTAATACTTTTATTAAAAGTACAATAATTAATTCACATTATAATATCAATTAAAAGCATATCTACCAAATTAAAAACAGGCAATTAAAACACCCTTACTAAAAAGTAAAATAAAATTTTCACAATCAAGTATAACTGAAACAAGTTACAACATAATCCAAAATATAAATAAATTAAACACACTAATTAATGTTATTTTTAAAACACACTAAAATAAAAAGTACATGGTATTATATACATTATACAAATTAATAAACACACAAAGCTTCATACAAGCTAACAAGTTGATGATATATATAGTTTTGAAAATCGAACCGGACCAACGGGTTCAACCAGGAACCGGTGTCGCCACCGGTTCGGCTAACGAATAAAAGCCATCTGAAAACGAACCAGAGAGGACCTGTTGAAACCCATACAAACTGGTGAATCATTTCTCATCGAGATCTATTTCTCCGGTTAATCGTCACAGGGTACTCGCTGCCGCAATGCTCGGGTACCCTGCTATACTATATATAAAAGAAAAACCAAAAGATAAAAAGTGAAAAATTGAAACTAAAAAAGGAAATGTTGAAAATATATATTTCAAAAGGAAATTAATAATACACATCGAAAACCGGGACGCTTCAAACCCGGTGAGTTGACCCGGTTTAATTTGACCCAACTCGTCGGGTTGACTCGGTTTAAATCGACCCGTTTTACGACCGGAACGGTTCAACCGGTTGAGCCACCCAGGCCGAACCGGGTTTCAAAACATTTTGTTTAATCCCCAAATCTTCAAACTTTTATTATTTTTCGTTTATAACTTATAAACTTTTTTTAACACAAAACGATTTGTCGCTATAAAAACTCGTTGCTATGCACGGATACTCGTCTAATGAAATCTAAAGTCGGGATTTAAATAGATTTTTTCTAATGGTTTTATAAAATAAAATGGTAAAAACAAAATAATAAAAATAAAAAAAATGTATACACAAAGTTGCTTTCGCTAATATAGAATTAAATACAAAATTGAGTCATTTTACTCAGGCCGGACACACTCGTGACTCAGGTCACCATGTGCCACATCAGCTTTCTCTCTCTGGCGATCAGACCCGACCAAGTTGTCACAGTCGATGACCGACTTTTTTTTTTTTTTTTTTTTTTTTTTTTTTTTTTTTAATTCTAAAATTTTAAACAACAAATTAAAATTCAAAATATTACAATACGAAATTCAAATAAACATTAAAAACATTACGTAAATTATTCAAATAACGTTAAAAACATTAAAAAAAATCTTCATCGTCTTCCTCATCGTCATCGTCACTACCGACTTCATTCTCTTGATTGACTTGATTTCGACGATTTCTCCAAATGTGTTCGATCAAATCAGATTTTAAGTGTAGATGAGTTGATGAGTCTATTAGCTCCTGAGTAACTACTAACGATTCTTCATGCGATTTTAAGGGATCTTGATCTTGGTGGCCCTCATTTTCTAACCATGTAGGACATATCGCTCGCTGCTTGTGTCGATTGATAATATTATGTAATATGATAC
The DNA here is from genome assembly GCA_019973895.1 of Chrysanthemum seticuspe. Lineage (NCBI taxonomy): Eukaryota > Viridiplantae > Streptophyta > Magnoliopsida > Asterales > Asteraceae > Chrysanthemum > Chrysanthemum seticuspe. The sequence goes on along the minus strand of BPTQ01000006.1, from coordinate 124,423,990 downwards.
ATGTATACATAAGCATTTTCCACTTCTTCTTCAACACACCAAAAGCCCGTTTCACATCTTTCCTTGCTGCTTCGTGCTTCCTCTCGTACAATATTTTTTTTTTCATCACCCTTGGGAGGATTTGAAATGGACTTAATAAGAACGGACCATTGTGGATATATCCCTTCAGTAAGATAATATCCCATTTTATAAGCCATGTCGTTAACCTCGAATTCAAGGTCTGGTGCTCTCCCAGATTTGATATCATTGAAAACAGTGGAACGACGTAAAACGTTTACGTCGTTATTCATTCCGGAGACACCAAAGTACGCATGCCAAATCCATAAATCTTGGGAAGCGACCGTTTCCAATTAAATGAATGGATGTGACCCGTGATCACCCCTAGCATATTGAGCTCTCGCTCTATTTGGGCAATTCTCCCACTCCCAACTTGTACAATCAATGTTTCCCATCATCTCAGGAAAGCCATGCTTATGCTCATGATGAGCATATAATCTTTCAATGTCAGAATACGTGGGCTTTCGCAAATACTCAACACCATATAACTCCATGATAACTTTGTAAAACTTACGGAGACATTCACGGGATGTTGTTGCATCCATTGCTAGATTCTCGTCAAGAGAATCAGGAACAGCCGCGTATCCCAATTGATGAATGACTGTAGTACACTTGACCAATGGGCTAATACCAGGTATGCCCAAAACATCAAGAGTTTGTTGAAAATAAGTAGAATGATCAGTTACCTCTCGAACAATTTCTGTGAATAGTTCTCGGCTCATTCGGAACCGCCGACGGAATCTTCTTGCCTCGAGCTGCGGGTTTTCGGAGAAGTATGCCGCCACTAAACGATTATGAGCACCCTCATTATCCCAATGTATGTACCTTCGTCAAACTTTTTGGCTGTGATGCTTTGTAAGCCTTCCAAGCAAAATCCGCAAACTCCACAAACTCACTAAAAACTTCTTCATCGTCGGAAGACGAAGAAGAACCAAATAAAAGCTCGAACAACATATTAAAAGAATGTGTTTGAAGGTATTGAGATAGAAATGTTGATTGAAATTGTGTGTTTTAGAAATGTGTTTGAGTTAGTATTTATAGGAAAAGTTGTAAAGTTCTTTTTTTTTAAAGTTTTTTTTAAATGTTGTAACGGTACAATTTGGGAAAAGTAGAACACATTCAATATCGGTTGAAAATACAGCCGATACTCAAAATTTGGTGCCTCGACCGATTTGAAGACCCACGTTCCACACTCGACTCAACCGATGTAAATATCTGTCGTCGAGGTGATTTTTTGATTCCCAACCGATTTCCAAATGCTCACTGCGTCCAACCTCATATTTTTGGTGACCAATGGCCTCACAAAATTTGTTGAAAAGCCTTCACAAAATTCACGGGACGGCCGTGCGGATCGCATGTCTTTTAATGCAAAATCGTAGAATTGTCAGGATCACGGTAAACATGTGGATGGCTTTCCAGCCATCTGTTCTAACGCAATACAATAATTCTATCAATTTTAGCAGATCATATGAATTACTATACACATGTAAATAACTTTGATCTAAGAAATGAACCATTTGTTTATTTCAAAGTAATACAACGAGATTACAATCACAAACATACATAGCAATAATGAACACACGTCGATACATTATACAGTACATTATTTCAAATCAACAAAACAAAGACAATTTTTTTTAAGTATCAAACTATTGGTGTCGCGATCTTGAAATTATTGGTTTCTAGAATAACATTATTCGTAGCCAATAGATTAATTCAAGGGTAAACTTCCATAATAGATTGACAAGCTCGAATGTCTTTGATAGTGTAACGAGTGAATCCAGCCTCGTGAAACAAGTAAGACCATTCTTTCAAAGTCCGTTCTTTCCCGTTATTTGTATGAGCCATCATAACCATATCATGCATCAGTGCCACACCTTTGAACCCGTGATCCATTTTTCGTCCTACAATTGTTTCGACAATAATCACCTTTCCTGTATGTGGAGATATAGCCTCACGGCATTTTCTTAGTATCTCAATGCATTCTTCGTCCGACCAATCATGCAGTACTTTCTACAATATGATCAATGTAAAATCATGATCAAATAAACATTATATGCTTTGCTTTTGTTAATTAAAAATAAGTTTTTTATCAATAGCTACAGATTACATCAATCTTAGCCCAAACCGATAATATTTTCCCTTAACAAATTAGAATGGTTTGTTAATGGACTAATCAATGAATTCTAATGAATACTAATCAACTAACTAAAAATGCATATAATTTTACTAACCATCAAATAAACTGCATCAGCTTTTGGAACAAGCTCAAACATATTGCCTCCAACATGTTCAATACCTGTAGATGCAGAAGCAGTCGATACGACATGAGGCAGATCAAAATTAATCCCTTTGATCCATGGAAAAGCCTCCACGATCATGCGTAGACTCGTCCCATTACCACCACCAACATCGACCATCGTTTTAAGCCCCTCAAATACATCCGAACAACCCTCGATCACCGCTGAGACTGTTACTCGAGCATCACAAGCAATTGCATCGTTAAAAAGCTTACTAAAACCTGGATTTGCTGAAGCAAATCCCCATAGATCGACCCCATGTGCTGCTTCAAATGGTAATTCTTTGCTATCCAAAACCCAAGCACTTAACTTGTGCCATGGAGCCAACATGATAGGATTGCACTCTAAAGTGACCAAGTCTGCCATGCTATGCTTTCCGTGTCTTGTTAGGAGCCGTGATAATGGGGTTTGTGCGTAGCCAACAACGGATGTTTCAATCTCAGATAAGGGTTTTTCTTGAAATATTTTATAGTGGATCAAGAACCTCATGACACGATACAACGACGAATGTGAACACCCGATCTTGGACGCCAAGTCAGCAAGCGACATTGGCGATTCATGGTTTTCGAGGATATCAGGGATGCCGAGCTCAATGGCACAGTTGACCAAAGCCATGGGAGTGAAACCAAGGATGTACTTCCAAATATCTTCTTGTGCTGCCACTTCTTCATCTTTGGAAATAAATTTTTCTGTTTTAATTTCGGTCGTCATTTTTCTCTCAGATTAATTTGAAATGTCTGAGAATTAGGCTTCCCTATAAATAGCAAGAGTTCTTGCATGTGTGATATCTTATTTAACTACTCTCCCCGTCTCAAATTATAAGTTAACTGTACTTTTAATTGAAATTTGTCCACTTTTAATAACGACCAATCAAAATGTTTTTAAATGTGTGAGAACAAAATTTTATTGATTAACATTGTAAGGGTCCACTTTTCTTAAAATTTGTGAAATTTGAATATCTGACTTAATGCATGTTTTATTTTTTTTAAAGATCTTCTATTTTTCATGATAAGATTCGGTATTTTCTGATCATTACTACTGGGCGTTTAATTCGCATAATGTATTTGAGGTAATCTGTTAAAGAAATTTTAATTTATCAAAGAAATTGTGATCGTAGTCTGAAATAGTTGTAATATGAATGAATTGTAATATATAGTAATTAAAATTTAAAATAATAACAATAATAATAATAATAAAGTGATAGTATCTCGATTTTCTACTAATTTTTGTAAATCCTATTAATTTCTAATAAAGTGATGTTTATAATAATAATAATAATAATAATAATAATAGATTTAAATATAATAAAAGCTTAATATATATTAAATAATAACAAGTATAGAAATTAATAATAAATAAGTTCAATAATGAAAAGAAAGATTAATACTGTTTTTAAATCTAAATAGTTAAAATTTTAAGTGCAAAAAAGTTATCATCATTTATTATTTTTGTATTATTTAATTATAAAATAAAAATACTTATTAATAATAATAATAATAATAATAATAATAATAATAAGCTCCAATCTTCTAGCTTACAAACTAAGCTCCTTTGACATTCTGGTATTGTAACTCCTGGGCATTCCTTTGATAATTCCTTGTGTGCTTTTAATGCGAAAATAGAGATTGACTTTTTGAGTAATCCAAGTGAGATCGCTGCCCCCAAACTCATGAAGAAAATGGCAGATATATATTTCACACGTGTTACTGAAACGGCTGAATCCATTTTTTCCTTATCTACTCGACAGATGGCGCTATGGATATCACAAATGGAGGACTACACTTCGGACTGGCTTAGGGTGGTTCCGATATCTGGGTTGGGACAGACTATGAATGCTAGGACCTACCGGTGTGGTTATGCTATCGGCTAGGTGTTCCGCTATTCTCTGTTCAGATGTCGTGCTCAGCTTGTTCCAGGGTCTTTACGGGGGATATTTATGGGGACCATGCTATATCGTGTGCTGGTATTATTGGTATTAAACATCGGCATAACGTGGTGCGCGATACTCGTGTTGACATTTGTTCACGTTTGGGGATTTCAGCTCGGAAAGAAGTTGATATAGGGCTTAATGGAGAAAGGGACAACCCCTTACGTCCAGCTGATATGTTGCTCTACTCGTGGGATGGAGGTCTTGATGTATGTGTCGATCTGATTGAGGCCGTGCAGTGATTGAGGCTGCACAACGTAAACTGGTATGGTTGATTTTGTGTCAGGTCGTGCAGTGATTGAGGCCGCACAACGTAAACGCGTCAAATATGAGGCTAAGTGTGCGAATATTGGATATGGGTTTCTCCCCTTCTCATTCTCTTCTTTTGAGGAACTTGAGAAGGATGCGGTAACCTTACTGAAGCGAATCCGAAAGTTCTCTGTGACTCAAGACATTGGAACACGTGCTGCTATTCATATATTTAGTAGGATTAGCTTTGCTATAGCTAGAGGAGTGGGGGCTCAGATAGTATCTCGGCTCACCACTAATTTCTTGTAAATCCTTTGAGTTTCTAATAAAGTGACGTTCATAATATAAAAAAATAATAATAATAATAATAAATAATAATAATAATAATAATAATAATAATAATAATAATAATAATAATAATAATAATAATAATAATAATAATAATAATAATAATAATAATAATGGATAAAAAATTACAAATTCCAGATTACAACTTAATTCAAAACTTTCTATCTAACTTTATTTGTAAACTGAATTCTCTTAATTGATGTAATTAGAGTGACTAAATTACAATTATATAGGAAACCAAACAACCTACGTAATATAATTAGAATTACAATTTTGTACATTTCGCAAACCAAACAGCTTAAATAATGTAATCAGATTATAATTACATCTAATTAGATTACAACAAACCAAACGGAGCTTAAGGCATCGAGTGCATATTGGATATTATTAATAATCTTATATATTGCATGTTGGAATTTGATTATCTAGCTTCTTAAATTATCTTCTATTTTCCTTTAGTTAATAACTTTTCTAAGGTACTGTTTTTATTGCACTCTGGTAGGATCGTTTATTTATGTATTGGATAATGTTTATGTAGTTAAAAGGATCAAATCTATCAATATACATTAAATACAATATATACAAGTATATTCGAGATAGAGAAAGGGTAAAGAGAGAGTGGTGTTTGCTTAAGATAAACTTTGTTAATTCTAAGACATACCCCTCAAGTGAAGACTTGAGGTGGTATATATAGGCGTACGAGTACATAAGAAACATGTAAATACAATACTAGTCCATATACGACTACTTAATAAACTAATACAAATCTAGTATAGTGTCAATACTTTTAAGTCTAACCAACCCCCCCCCCCCCCCCCCCCCCCCCCCGCTCCGTAAGTAATGATAGACTAGATATGTGTACATCGCATTTTCAAGGAGCCTGTACTTAAGTTCTCACGGACTTAGGAGAATCAGTAACAAGGAGTCACGGTTCTTATTTGTTGTACAATTCCATTTGACATTAATCAGTAGAAGAAGTGCATCGTTGAACGCTAAGTTGAGTTTGAAGCGATTTAGCTAAGTTTATCATCCAATACGACTAAATTGCTAGTACCGGAAATATTTTAGTTTCATGAACAGTAAGACAATGGTAAAAAAGGAGATTGGAAGTGAGGCTCAGGGGTCCTTCAGAGAAGGATCGTCAAAAAGTTTAAAAGTAATGATTAATAACTCCTAAACGCTTTCTGGTACGAGCTAAATCAGTCGCCAAGAATCGAGGTAATGTCGCAGGCTCGTGCAAATTGATGAGTCATTTCCATTAGATTCTACTTTGCATATTTTGAATCCGTGAATGAAAGACATTTTATTATAAAGGTGTCCTTAGCTTATTATCATGGCGGGAAACCAAGATAATGTTGACAGCTATTCTGAAATAAGAAACATTCGACGGACTGTTAAATTTCACATGCATTTGCGGTGACAATGTTGGACGTGACCGTGATCGAGAAGCGATCACATGGACAAAGTTAATGGCGTTCTCTAATCGTGACGGACTATCTTAATAACCTGAGGAGTTAGGTCATTTGACTTTATTTCTAGTAGGCTTAAATCTAGTTTCTAGTTACAACGTAAAAGCGTAACGTCGGTGCACTAGCATCAAGTTCAGTGGGAGATAAGAAAAGATGGCTTATTGGCCAATATGGCAATTCGCAGCTCCAAGTTGAAATAGACTAGAAGAATGATATTTTTCGTGTGCCCCTTGTGTGAAATGATTTGTGGAAATCTTGGTCAAGCGACAATGTGTCTGTGACACTATGGGAGGTAAATCATTCACGAGAACAAAAAGGGACAAAAGTTTTACGAAGTTAATACATCCATGCCTGGTACTTTAAAAAATAACAGTAAAGTGGGAAGAGATACAGTCATATACCCTGGACTTAACCAGGAGTTTAAGTCAGGCTCAACCTGAAGATTGAGTTAGACTTAGTTGAGCATAGCTAAGGTCATGAAAATCACTACTTGGGTATTGAATCGGTTTCTGTAAGTGAGGTACTTCAGTCTCTTACTTGGGATCTCTTGGTACAGTGAAAGATAATCCAAAGTTGTTGTATTTGCATAAGTGGGAGTCTGAAAGGATTTGTGTGCAAACAACACATCGACTTTTACAGTTGCCTTTAGAGAAATGCCAAATGGTCACACCGGTGCAAGCTAAACAGAACATGCAAGCGAAAGTAAGAAACGAGTTCACGAAATGAAATGAAAATGAAGAGGGGAAATGAAAATCCGGTAGTATTTTCATTGAAAATGAAAATATGGCAATATTTTTATTAAGGGGTTAAGCGATAATTACTCAAAGTCTAATATTCATCCAGGATGAATATTAGAGGGTAATTAATGACATAAGACAAAAGATATCCCTAATCCCTTAGGGATAATCGTTTGAGCACCCTTTAGGGGGTTGTTTATGTCCTTGTAAACTTGTTTTACAAATTAAAAGGGTTTCCTAACAGTTCAAGGACTTTTCTTGGTGCCCTATATATGCCAAGACATCCTAGAGATAATTCATATACTCCAATATTATCCCTAAATCCGAAACCCTCTCCCTCTCTCCATTTTTAGTCATTTTTAGGGTATCCATAAACCCTAAATTCGAGTAGTCGACTTTTGTTGACTTACTCGCGTTTTGTGCTCGCCTAATTTGCGTAGGTTCGTAGCTCTAGTTCTACATGTACAGTACCAATGGATACATGACGCCATCCAAGTGGCGATCAACCTTAAAACCATAAGGGTCGATCGACTAAAGCATCAAGAAGGAAGAAGAAGGCAATTAGGACATCTTGATATTATGGCTTGGTGTGCATGGCGTTTATGTGTTTATTTTTCGCTATGGATGTTTTATACACCATGGAAGTGACCATCAAAACCCTACAAGTCGAAGCACATTGTACTAGTATATGAGTCCAACATCATGGGTTTACCAATCTTAGTAGCAATCATATTTAGGCTATCCGACGTGTAAGAAGCCAAAAAAATTTCATGCTTTTTCACCCAAATTGGAACCTTCGACATATCTTCTTTTGTAAGGCTCATAGAAGGTGTCCACTTATTCAGAAATATAGGAGTACCCCAAATCATCCACGAGCCATCTTGTAAAATACTTTCTAGACCTTAGAGGGAAAGAAAAATCCCTTTGCATTCATAGTCACTTTTTGAATCCCATACTTTGCCCAGGTATTTCGAACAAATAGTTCAACGATATGAAAAGCTAACCTTTTGCCAATGAAATACCCATAGAGCGAGTTTTTCAATCTATTATTAACCTCTTGAACCAAAGTAATATGAATTCCCATGTTAAAATCAAAATTAGTAGGCAAACTTGATTCAAGTACATGAAAATTAACATTAGGAGAGGCAGGCTTAAATATATTTGCATATGAACCCGACTTTGTATGTTGACTAGGAGGTGTACTACCTATAGGTTGCGTCTTTCCATTCTCTTGTGTATTATGGACTTCAACATTTTCAGAACCACTAGTAACTTTCTCCTTTTCGTTTTGTTGCATAGAAAATCCAACTCCCGTATTCTCACAACCTGATCGTGTAGCATGATCAACAGTACGCACTGAAAAGTCACCAACAGGTTGCATAATGATAGAATCATTTTGAATAGCATTAGCCTTAAGTGGTTCAACAAGGTTTACATCATCATGTTCTTTTTTATGCATGGGTGTTGCGCCAGTACCCACCACAGTATCCTCTTTGATCAGTTCCTCTCCCAACACATGATTCGTTGCATGGTTATGACCTCTATGCATATTACTATCAACTTCAAAAAATTGAGGAGTGTCGCTCATATCCGACGTTGGAGCCATCTACCTGAATTTTCCTTCTAATTTTTAATGGTTTCCCATCGGCTCCCAATAACACGTGTTTTCCTTCTAGTATTTTACTTTTAATATTACGAATCTAACTAAAAGTTCGATAGATTATTTTACAATTTGTTTTTTTAAGGTAACCATGGTTTCTGACCTTTTGGCTAACTAATCTGCTAGGTTTGAACTTACTACAATACAGACTCAAACCGGGTAAAGTTGTCCCTTTTTAAGATGTTGGTGTAGCCACTTTCGGGTTGTTTACATCTAGCAGAAATTGAACTTGTGACCTCACACATCTTAGAGTGATAGTCACAAGTCCTTTTACCATTAGGGCGCATTTGAATGGTTTATTTTACTATTTGTTTAAGAAATAAAAAATGGAATCATAAAAGGGTTATACACAACAAGTATATGTTTGATGGATTAACACGGTGATTTATTTTTGGTTGGTTTTCACAACTAGTTTTGATTTCTTTTTGGCAATTTGGTATTACTTCATATTTGTTTCGCTTGATAGATCTTCTGATTAATTTGGTTAACAGATCGATAAATTAGGTTTGATTTTGGTTCGGCATGTTAATTGTTGTTTGTTGATTATGTTTGGTTGATTTGTGGATAGATAGTTTCGTGATTTATATGCACTTTGGTTAATTATTATGGCTACATGCAAGGTTCCAAAAATCGTCAGGCGGTAGCTGGGCGGCCGGGTACCGCCTAGTAATTAATCGGTTAGCCAGGGATTAATCAAGGAATAATTGGATTGAATTTTTTTATATATAAAATTACAAAATATTGAAACTATATGCCTAATTTGGCTGATCTAGGCGATTTTTTTTATTTGGCCGATTTATGCATGATTTGGCCATTTCTATCCATAACCGAATTGGCCGATTTATCTGATTGTTGTTCGATTTGGCTGATTATGCCCGATTTGGCCGATTTTTATACGATTAATCGGTATATTGACCGATTTTTAACTAAATCGATAAATAAGACCGATTAGTGAAAATCGGGGCGGTTAATATCCGCCTAGCGATTTATCGCCGATTAATCAGCCGCCTAAGCCGATGGCCGATTTTTGAGACACTGGCTACATGTAATGATGGTATATAATTCGTACATATGGTTATGAGGATTTATGAATGTTAGCCTTAATAGTTTTTTATTAGAAGTGATGGTCATTCACATTTAGGAACTTTGTAACGTGTGTTAGATATCGTATTAGAATAGTCAACGGGCTCGTGGATTGGACTAAGCTAATTGGCTAGAAGTTATGTTAAGCTAGCCTTGTATAAGTTCTTGTAACCCAATCCAATCCAAGTCCACCACGAGGCCCATGGAAAGCCCATTAGGGCGTTTTACCTTGTACTATAAATACCCCTCAAAGTCTCATTTAAGGGGTGTGCTTGAGTGTGTTTTGTGTGTGTTTTTCTTTCAAGTATAACAAGTTTTCTTTTCATCTTATACGCATAACATATCAAGTCACCAAACTTTCTCATCTTTGTTTCTTAATCTTTACGCATAGTGTTTGTGTTTGTTTCGTGTGTTTATCTTGTGATAAGGTGGTATACGCGTAAGGTTGGTGTAATAAAGTGGTCCTACAATTGGTATCAATCGCCTAACAATGGTTTAGGAGTGTTTGTGTTCATTTTTGGTTGAAACTTTTCCAACAAGTTTCGTTTTTTACATAAAAACACAAGCTTTTTATAGAAAGTTTTGATTTTTACGTGGTTTTAAGCTTAAAGTTGTAGACTTTATTGATCTTTAAGTGTTTTGGAAGAAGTTTGTGCAAAAGAAATCATTTGGAAACGTGTTTTTGGGTGAAAAATCGTGTTTTACACATTTCTGGGCACTGTTACGCGTAAGCTTACTTTTGGTCAAAACCTTTTTTTACGCGTAAGAAAAGTCAAAACCCTAATCCTACGCGTAAGAATTTTGGTTTTTACGCATAAGCTTTTGGTGAAGAATCTTCGAGCTTCAATGGTTACTCAGTACTTCCCTCACTTGGATAAGTTTGTGGAATACTTTGACTTATGAAATCTCACTAGCTTGGACAAGTTAGAGAGATACGATTCTGTTTTTACGCGTAAGCAAGTTTTTTACGCCTAAGAGTTAAATCTTACGCATAAGACACTGGGTTACGCATAAGAATTAAAACTTACGAGTAAGATATTTTTACGCATAAGAGAAATCTTACGCGTAAGGATATTGTTTACGCATAAGAGTTAATTTTTACGCGTAAGGTCACTGTTTACGCATAAGATTCAAATCTTACGCCTAAGGACAAAGTTTACACCTAAGCTCACTATTTACGCATAACAGGACTCTACGCGTAACTTCTTCTGTCTACGCCTAAGCATTTTTCTACGCCTAAGGATTTCTTAAAAAAAAAAAAATCAAATTTTAGAGGAGTCTAAACGTTAAACTTTTACGCGAAATTCAAATTTTGATATAACTTGGAAAATTTTGGTCAAAAATTCAAATTTTTGGACCCAAATTCAAATTTTTCGGTCAAATTTGGCGTAAAAATTGTCAAAACTCAAATTTTTCATACAACCTTAGAATTGAATTTTATGGTGAATTTAAAATTTTGGGACAGAAAATTTTACACTTAAGAACAAGTTTACGAGTCAGATTTTCAGCAAAACTTCAAACGGCCATACCTTATTAAACACAACTCCTTTATCATTGAATCGATCCTACATCAACTTTATCATACATACCTTCATCAATGGCAACTATGCAAGATCGTTATACAACTGCTTTCACAACTGCTATTGCTGCATTCGCCAAAGCATTAAACATCAGTAATTACTCCACACCGAATAACAACAACCCATGGATTTCATCGTACAATACGCAGTTTTCTCAACCAAGTATTCATATGAGTCAAGAAGGACAAATGGGAGATGTTATCGGGAATCAGCAAGGATTTGCTACGGGTATACAGATGGGGAATCAAATGCAATATACAGGGCAGTATGTTGGATATCAGGGGGTCAGATTGTGAATCAGAATATGGTATATCCAAATGGGAATAACTGTTTTATGACTTTGGTTCAGAATGCTACCTCCGAACCTCAAAGCCAAGATTCAGGATATCTTGATTCAGAATGTCGTGTAAAACAAATACCGAGTGTTGCAAAGATCAAGTACATGTTGATGTTAGCACTGAAAGAAGAATCGGGAATAGAGTTGACTGATGAGGAATACGAATTCATGAATCCTGGACGGGTAGATAAAGCAAACGTAAATGCAAACTACTGTCTTACAGTCAACCAGCAGGACCCAACATCAAGTGGTACTTTTGACAAACCTCCTGTCTATGACACAAATCCACTCAATGAGGTACCAAATTATAGTAATGTTGCTAATTCATTTACTGATGAGAAGCCACATTTTGTGTCTCCCGAACCTTATTATGACACATATGTGGGGGAGCAAGTTAATAGAAATGTTAACTCTGAAACTCCATATATGGATCCTAATGGAGGTCAAGTTGAACAGAATGGTGCTAATGATGAGGAAACACGTGCTTATTTTGAAACATTAATCAATAACTGTGGTATTGAAATTGAGAAAGTTAAAACGGTCAATCGCGAAGTTAAGGCCGCGAATGCTAAATTGACCGCTGAGCTTGAGAGTTACAAGGAGAACGCAAAAGCTTTTGAATTTTACAAAAACAAAGAGTCAGAATTAGAAATTGGTTATCGAGATTCCGTTTTAAGAAAAAATCAATTGCAAATCAAGTATAACACACTTGATGTTAATTTAAACTTGAAATAAAATCTTTAAACAAGGAAATTTCTGATCTTCAAAACCAACTTTCTAAAAAACAAGCAACGTATTCTGATCTTGAAAAAGAGAAGAAACAGTTGATTGCTTATTTTTCAAAATGAGAAGATTCTCTTCTTGATAAAGATGAAAAAATAAAAAAAATTGGAAAATTTGCTTGTTACAACGGGTCATTCAGCCAAATCAACAAATATGCTGATTAATCAAACAAATCCGCATTTTCATACAACACAAAAAATGGCTCTAGGTAACTCACCTCCTTGTTTCCTCAAGAAAGCTCAGAAAGAACAGAATGTTTTAAACAATGGAAAAGCTTTGCATGAACCCATACTTGTTCATGATTCTCTTGAAACGTTAGAACTATCTGATGAGAGTAGATAAAAAATGAAACAAAAGAATCCGGAAATCAAACCCATTGATTATAACAAATGGAACAAAATTAATGGAATTACTTTTGTTTCTCAAAAAGAAAAGTCAAAGTTTTCCATCACACCCAGTGTTTCAAACAATGAGTCAAAATCAGTTTCAAAATCAGTTTCAAAACCTGTTGTTGTCTCACAATCTCTTTCGAAAACCGAACAAATGTCTTCAAACAATCCTTTTAACACAAGTGATGCCAGAAACATTTTAGATGATGTTAAAACTAGAATTGGGAGACTTCAAGAGACAGTTAAATCTAAAACCAATATTACTACTAACATATGGTTTACTCGTCATGATGACGAAACGAAAGCGTTTTTTGAAACTCAAATTTCCCCTCCGCTTAATAACATCAATTCGAGGGTAATTCATTTTGAACAAGCGTTTTTAAAAGAAACAACTGACTTTGTCAAGGACCATAAATCCCTGGTAAAGCAAGCTGATGAATGTGTTGAACAAATCAAACTTTTGGAAAATTTGAATGATTCTCTCTTCGAAGATGTTAGGACTACCGATATTATGTCCATTATTTTACAAACATACTATGTTGAAGATCATGAAAGACTCCAGTCTGAGACCTCCGAAATTGTTTCAAAATATGAAAAAGCTCTTGGAAAACTTGAAAAAGAAAACGTGTCATATTTTAAACAACTTGATCGAAAATCTGAGGAATGCAAGTATGACAAACTGTCGTATGAGCGTGCCTACAAGGACATGAAAGAGCAAAATGATTTTTTGAGAACTCAGTTGGAATGTCTAAAAGGGAAGGCTGTGGATAATAAGTTTGCAAAACCATTGACTGAGGAGAAAACAAATGTTCCTAAACCGGTTTTCAAACCAAAAATGTCTATTTCTCAGTTTCCTCCAAAAGTCAATGAGAAAAATGATATGTCAAAAACAGTCACTCCACAGACTTTGCCTATTAAAAAGAGAATTATCAAAGGTTTTGAAAAACCTGTTTTTGATAAAGAAAAGGTGTTTACACCTGGCATTTCTAAGACTAGTACACGGAATGTGACCAAAAATCCAGTTAAAGAATCTGTTGGTTCTAACGACATGGTCAACAATCACTATGTTAGGTCACTAGTTTTACAAACACAAGTTATAGAGAAAGAGATAAGGCGATTGAACAAGTAAACAAGCACACATACACGATAAGAGTAGCACGGTTAGGCGTAGGAATATGTGTGAAAAGAAAACTTGAACAACCAACCCTCAAGTGAGGGTTATTACATTGTTTATATAGGCAAGGAGCTAGGGCAACACTCCCTCTCCTTCCCTATTCCTTATTGGGCTTGGGCCTAAGCTTATGGGCCTTCTACATAAGCTTGACCTTAAACAAACATAAAGGCCATAATAAAGCTACCTATTACATATGAAATATAAATACTTGAAATACTGTTTAGGAGTGATTCCAACAATCTCCCCCTCAAGTATATATGAATGTAAATGGTGAAGGCGTTGATGTAATAGTAGCTGTGACGTCTTCTGACATTCTTCTTTCTTGTGAGAGGAATTGCCTTGATTCGAACAATCTCCCCAGTGTAGAGAGATAGTTATCTTTGAACAGTTATGCTTCAACGTCATCTTTAACTTTGTTCTTTGATCATTGTTCTTTGTGGTGAAAGTGATAGTATGTTGTTGTCTGCATCAGTCTGCCTCAGGTCTGCTTCGCTGCTCTAGTGTCTCCACGTCATTCTTCAACATGCTCACACGCTCTATGACGTTGGAATTCAATACTGATGAAGTTCTCTAAGTCTTTAACTTTGTGGATTCTTTGGTTAGACGAAGAATCATTCTAACGGTTGTGTTGCTTTTGAATAGAACTTCCATTGGTGATGATGTTGGCGTGAGCATGAGAAGAGTCAGCACGATCATCCCTCTCCGGAGCTTCCATAAGAAGAAAACATTTCAAACGGTTAGTAATAAGCGGTTTCCGGCACTTACAAGTTTGAACTTTGAGAGTGTTAACAGCATAGTGTGAAAACACAACTCTAATTCTTACAAAGGCCGTTCCTGAACTGGAGTCCCACAAGTGAGATAACGCGATGTACCGAAGTACATCTACAGTTCAGATGAGTCGCTGAGGTACACCGAAGCATCACCTCACGACTGTAGACCGTATGAGACACACTCCGCGTAATCCACGGGGAGTTACCGAAGTGACCTGCTGTCAGGGCTGTTTGATGTTGACCCTGGCAAGAGTTTCCATTCAATCACTGAGGATCACAGATGTGAACCTCTCATAAATGTTCTCGACAGATTGCTAAGATCTGTGAAGGACTCGATATGAACCACTGATGATCTTATTTGTTGATCATCAAGTGATTAAATGTCAAGTGTTCCTAAGAGATCTTTTGATGAATCTCATGGCTCTAGACTCAATAGTGCGTTTTGGTTTTCCTGAGCGGAGACTAAGGAGAGGGTCTCCTTTTTCAATACCAGCGATCTCTAAGAGAAAGCCAATAGTTTATGTAGGGTTCCCTGTGAGAATGAAACAAGCTTCTGTTGAGAGAAACTTGAGTGGCTAAGAAGGTTTAGTGCATGCGTCACTGGGTCCATAACGACTTTTAATCTTCAATACCGGTGTCACTAAGTGACAACCAGTAGCATATGAATTGAACCCGGTGTCTGCCCTAAGTTGAATAATCTGGAGGGCTATTTCTTTTCACCCTTTACTTTACATTTCTTTTTGATTCTTCAACTCCTTCTTTCTCCGATTCTCATTTTCTCCTTTTTATAATCATTCCTAAGGACTTCTAACACTAACTAATGGTAGTGTCCTTGGGTAGATCCCTCCGGCTCTGGCGGATCATAGGACGGTTATTCCTAACCTTAGTCACCTTATAACTCCATGACTAACCTATGTTTGCCATTTAAACCACTGTATGTGAAAAATATCTCTCAAAGGGTTTGTAAATGAAAAACATGTTTGAACCACTGTGAGAGATAAGTTTTTGCATAAATACTCCCCCTCCACATGTGCTAAAGAGTTTTAATGGTTTAAATGCACAGTGAGGAAAGAGTGCGCACTTTTTGAATTGATCTACTAAAGATAGACAATCTCCCGCGAGACACGATTACGTTGAATAGTTAAAGAGTTACATTGTCAGTTTTTAGGTGACAACTAGCTCTAATAACTACCTTGAAGGTGTAGACAAACCTCGAAAGGTTGTCATACCCGTCAGAGTTCATGTCTACCAAGATTTTCTCGAATGGTACTTTCTACTTGGACAAGTCCTTTGCGAGACACGTTTACATTACTAGCGAACTAGCTTGAAATTATTACCCGTCCAGGACAAGTCTTTTCGAGTTACAAACAGTTTAGTACCGTCAATTCGTTGGTTAAGTCTGAGGTACACAGATTCATTTGCATTTTGTACAACATATTTCTTATCACACAAATTTTCTCCCCCTCAAAAATGGCATATAAAATGTTATTTTTGAACGTTTGAGAATAAATATGACCATTTTGAGTGTTGCGGGAAGAGTGACCACTATGAACAATTTGTGAACAAAGTTTTAAATCAAATACTCCCCCTCAACTAGTGATATAAACGGTTGAGGTTTTGAAATCATATGGGGAAGTACTTGTCTTTTTGAGCAAAACCTTGAAAAATGAAAGGTTTGATAGGTTTTACTCAAAAATAAGAAGCTTTCGCTCCTTTTATAAGGATTGTGGCACTAAGGCGTACCACAGGGTCCTTTCTTGACAATTACGGGTTGTACACTGTTATGTGTGCACAAGCCATACACATATATAATCATACATCCAAAATTATATGAAGGAAACAATGTACCAGGAAGTGCAGTGATGTTCCCAGGAGTGCGCACAGGGCGTTGAAAGCCGATGATGTTTCTCCTGGGTCGCCCACCAACATAGCTCTCCAATCGTCTGAACTGATCCCTTCTGAACAACCATTCATCAATCATGGTGATGATTCGTCTCACATCCCTCCTGTCATGAGAATTCCAGCGCTTAGGAGACCCAACTTTCAGGCGTATATCCTTCAACCTGTACGCCAATCCATCCCTAACCAGCTTCAAGGTATGATCCCCAAATTTCTGAAGTTCACTACACGCCATTAAGCAGTTTCGTTGAAGTTCACTGCGGTAAACAACTCCGAAGGGTTTGCTGATGAGCCTATATTGAGTTAACTGATTGATGTCGGGAAGATCAAGCGTTGGAGGAGTGAGGTTGACACGCGTCTGGTAAGATTCAACAGCCATCTGGATATCTTCAACACGTTCTTTGATCACGATGAGTCTAATGAAGATGAGAAGTGACTTGATAAATTCGCGTTGAACTTCAGTCGAGAATTGTCTCATATGACCCTGTACTTTGGCAAGGTACATGTCTTCAATGCCGTTGAGGGACAAGTTCTCAAAGTCAGCCTCGGAGAATCCATAGTCCTGTTCATCTTGTCGTTTGACTATTATATTCTTCAAGAATGTGTAGTCCCACTTAGACTTGAGATCAATGTGTTTGATGGCCACGATGTCCTTAGAACTATACACTGCGTGTTGAGACTTCTGAACCAGGCAGCTTCTGTAGTAGATTCTTCGGCATTCAGGCCAATGATGAATCCCATACAATGCATCTTGGTCGTATGCTTGCACATTGTCAGAAGACAAGTGATTTGCACGTTCCTCGATAGCTATGCAGTTTGAGTAAATTGCTGCTGGGAATGGAAGAGTCAATGATGTAGCGTATTTCCTTGAACCATCGCCACCATGGAGAAGAAATTCCAGGTCTTTGTTGAAGAAATATCTGAAGGGAATCCTTGGTTCATCTGGTTGGCCGATTGTTGGTAGAGGTTTGGTCCAGTCTGTGTAATATGGAGGGTTGTCCCGTTTAGTGAAGTCGATGTTTGCTTCTGGGTTGAGCCAATCCATGTTGTTAGACATGGCTCGAGCAATGTTTTCAAGGTGATATTCAACCTCGATTGCACTTTCCGAGCTGTTTTTCAAAAGAAGGAATGCTTCATTCTTGATGCGCTTCAACTCGGATTTCGTCATCTTCTTCACACGGAATCTTTCTTGCAAGATCTTTGCATGCTCCAAGGTACTACCGTCTACCAATTCTTGACCTTCTTCAGGGTAGGGAGTGTCGTTAACAAGAGTAGCAAACCAATCAAATTCTGCAGTTTTATCGTCATCAAGCCATGATACGACGTCATTCAGAGTCGTTTTCTTCTTCTGTTTTGAAGGCCTTGATGATGATTTTGGTTTCTGCACTTGTTTAGATGAGGTGGGTTGTTGTCGGGGCTCAAGGACCTCTTCATCGTCACCACCCGTATACTCAAAGTGATCACCGGTTTTCTGAGTCAAGGGTGGTAACTCGGAATCGTCCCGAGGTTTATCAGTAGAAGACCGAGGTGGAGGAGATGGCATAGAGGTAGATTTACCAGACTGCTTCTGACGTTTAGGTGCAGAATCCTTATCCTTATCATCGTCATCTCTTGGTCGTTTGGGTTGATCGGCTGACTCCTTGCATGATGATCTGAGTTGAAAATCAAGTAGATTTTCGAAAAATTTAGCTTCATCCGAAGTAAACGTTCCAGATCGCTTTGACATTTGCATCACAAGTTTAGCGATCAACTCAGATTCAGAGAGATCAGCTTCTTTGGCCATTGTATGTTTAACCAAAGCTACGATGTTAGGGGTGAGTTGTCTGGAAAATATTTCTCTAGTCACACCGGGGACAGTGTCGAGAAGAAACTTGTGGGTATGATCTCTTGCTGTCTTCTCCAGTTCCTTTTGGACTTTAGGAACGATATCCTGAAGGTACTTGTTAGTGTAACCTTCGATCATTTCGTTCAGTTCCTCTTTTCGATGACTCTTCATGAACTTCTGAACAAATTCCCTTTCTTTCTCCATCTTGTCTTTCTCATCATTTAAGTACTGAATTTGGTCAGCAAACCAATTCATTTTTCTGTAAAGTATGTCCTTCTTTCTGACTTGTTGGACAGCTTTCACAATCTTTTGATGAGTCTGAGAAATCCAAGATTTAGGTGGTTTCTTCACTGATTTGGATGATGATCTGGTTGACTTCGTTGATGGTGGTGGTGATGAATGAGATGAAGAGTCTGATGATGAGGAGACATGAGGTAACTTCATGTCCTTAGGAGTTTCTGAGGTTTTCTCCTTTGAGTGTGTTGGACTGTCTAGAAGAAACTTTGTATAATCATCCTCGTCATCTCTAGACTTTTCTTTCTTAGCTTCCAGTTTCTCAAAATCATACACAATAGTATCCTCTACAGGCTTTTGTTGTTGCACAAGAGTAGTGGCACCAGATCCCTTACCGGGTTGATTAACCGTATCAGGATCTGGTGAGGAGTGGGCTGTACCACTTGATCCTCCGGGGCCACCCATTTGATCTTTAGCAAATTCTTCGGCCTTTTAAAGGTGTCTGACGTTGTGAAACTTTTTCCTGTATGATTTATCCAGTTGCTCTTCTTCTTCTTCCTCAGAGCTCTCATCATAAGGTACAATAGCTGGAGTCTTCCCTTTTTCTTGGACAGCTGGAGGACTTGGTTTTGCTACTGAGGCAGGTGCTTCGGTTGCAGTTGCAGAGTAATGAACCTCTTCATCTGTCTCAGTATCTTCAGAGCTTTCGTCCCTAAGTTGTCTTTGTGGTTCAAGTGTGGGAATAGGTTCGGCTTCCTTTACGGGAACAATCCTTTTAGAAGGAGGTTTCCTTTTAGGAACCTTCCTTTGACTCACAATACTTGTTGTGCTTCCTACACTTCCTCTTCTGGTTCTCCTTACAGGTGTTCTAGAAGATTTTTCGTCGAGATGACCAACTTTGCTTTGTCTGACTGCTTCCAGATACCTTTCGTACGATTCGAGCTTTCTGACATCTTCAGTTAGAAGGAAATCTGGCAGCACAGCACCTTGTTTCTTTGTAGACGTTTCCTTGATTCTGACAGATAGAATGGGTTCCGTCAACATGTCGTGATTGTCGGGGTCATTGAGCCTCTTGGGAATGTCAGGATGAAGTCCAAGTGCTCTCTGGATCAACAGTTTAGTGTATCTGATGTAGGGAATCTTTGAGCCAAGTTTGTTGAGAAATGACATCATGTCATCCCAAATCAGAGCTTCAATAGCGATGTGTTTCATGTTGACCAATGCCCAAAATATTTGCAGTTCCATGAGCTTAGGATGCTCATAGCCGCTGTCACGACCAGAAACAGACTTGGTGATGATCATGTAGAGTGTTCTCCATGGTTGAGGAATACTCTTAAGCTCTACGTGAGAATTCTTGGTGATTACTCCTGTAGCCTCGTCATAACCGATATCGATTAAGAATTGGAGAGTTAGCTCTTCAGCAGGTGTGGCATAAAGTTTGGTTGGATTGACATCAGGAATAAGGAGAGCAGCCCTTAAGTCTGCAGGTGTAATGGTGACTTGTTTGTGGTTCAGAGTCACCGTCACAGAAGTCCGTCCTTTGACCCTTTCCATAGTGTTCCAGAACTGTTGGATGTAGATCTCAGGAATAGTTGCAGAGTGAGTAAGCATGTTCTGATACGGATGAGTCCTCAGAATATCAATAGCAATAAGACACGAAGATTCAGAGCAAGTGAGGGTGTCAAAGTCAACACGAAGATTATTCTTTCCTATCTTCATTGGATAGCCATGAGGATAGATATCAGCAATGGAGAGAACTTCAGGTGCATCCACATTCATTTGTTCAGCCATGTCGTGATCTGAAATAACATTAGCAAAAAGAACCAACATATCGAAAGACATAATGTTAGTCAACAGAAGGTCTTATTGTCTAGTTATTGAATGTACAGTGATAATGATTGTTACGAGTCCTAAGTCACTTGTATGTTCAATAGTTCAATGATGTCGTGAAATGTTTCGTGAGTTAGTTAACTTTAAGTTTTAAAGTTTATTTTATCGCTTATTGTTCACAACATATCAGACGATTTAAGTTTATTAGTGACATTTTTTGGATTCGTGATGATATGATAAGTTTATTTACAAGTTTGTATACGTAACAATTCATCATGAAGGTCAATCCAGGGTTAAGCGTAGTTTTGGCAAAGTTATGCGTAGACAGGAATGATATATGCTTAGGCGTAAACTTACGCGTAGAATCCTACCTTACGCGTAAGAAATGTTACGCGTAGGAAAAGAAGAACTTAGGCGTAGAGCTTATGCGTAGGCATATATTAACCTTACGCGTAAGGCTACTCGTAAGAGTTGACCTTATGCGTAGAGGTCACTGTTTACGCATATCCTTCACAGGATACGCGTAGTCCATTGTAGAACCTTACGCGTAGCTGTTATGCGTAGGATTATTCTTACGCGTAACATGACTACGCGTAGGGTAATCCTTATGCGTAGAATTACAAATGACCTTGATTCTGAATTTTAAGCATAGCAAAGCCTGAAATAAGTTTATCAAATCATCAAAGTTAACACAGAACATCATTTTATCACAGATCAAAACATACTAGCTCATTTTAACAGTTACGCGTAGAACACATACGCGTAGTCTAAAACCCTAAATCTACGAGTATGAGTTTTAGCCATAGATTATGCACTAAACTTTTTCTGGTATGTTAAAGACATGTTGTGAGTATGTAAGCCAAGTTGTAACACTTAATTTGTTGAGAATCAAAAATACCCAAAGTTTATGAGCTTTAAACCCTAGTTTCGAATTGATGACCAATTCGTGTTTCTGGGTGGCTATAAACTTTGGAAATTATCAATTTAACAACGCAGGAGCATATCCCAACTATCTTTTTAACCAAAACACTTCACATTCAAAAATACCCAATTTGACCTAAGAACCCTAATGTTTGAAAGTTATCAATTCGTGTATCTGGGCATGTTTGGGTAATGAACATGTGTTTATAGATGTAAAAGGAACATTTTGACACAATCTTATTAACCACAAACGTCCATTCTTGATTTAGTGTTCACACACTTACGCGTAGGACACTAAATCAAGCATAGATCAAGATTTGACCGTTGGATTTGTATCAAAATCAAAACCTATGTTTAAAAACATGTTGAGATCATAAAACCACTTACAAATCGTTGATCCAATGCACGGATTTGTTAAACAATTTCTACGCGTAGGATCCTTTTAGGTGTTGGTAATAAATGTGAGGTGAAAGTGTTAGGTGGGGTGTTTTATCAAAAATAACTTTGTGGTTTTTGCAGTTTTAGTCCCTCCACCTTTTCCTTTTTCAACCAAAGCCTTTTAACTTCCATTTTGGTTACCAAACAAAGGTTTTGAAGAAAGAGACTTGACGACACTCCCCCTTGACTTGAGAAAATAATGAACGATTATAAATTTTAAGTCCGAGGAGTGTCTTTGAACCAGAAAGTGTACCATCATTTGTAAAAGAATCAACCGAGTTATGATAACATGCAAGTACATAGATGTTTGAAACAGTTAAGAGTTAATTTTCTCCCCCTCAACACTTGATCGGAGAAATACTGAATTTTGAAAGATTAAAGTGTTGACGGAAGAAATGTACTTGCCATGTTGAAAGAAATATAGATTAGGAGAATATTTTTGTTGTTTTATCGGATTTTATATTTTTGTATTTTGTTTTTGAAAAATTTATTTACAGAAGATGTTTTGGTGTTTGACAGGTTTTTAAGACTGTTTTAAGAGGTCATCCAATTCCTCTTGAGTCAAACACCTCATACCAATTCGGTGGACCAACTCATTAAACCTAGCGGGAGGCAAGGCTTTGGTGAGAAGATCTGCCAATTGGTATTCAGTACCCACAAAGTATAATTCAACGGTACCCTGTTCCACGTTGTCCTTGATGAAATGATAGCGTAGATCGATGTGCTTTGATTTCGAGTGCTGAACTGAGTTGCACGAGATTGCAATGGCACTCCGATTGTCGCAGTACATCGGGATTCTGTCAAATACGTAACCATAGTCTTTGAGTTGTGTTCTCATCCAAATGACTTGAGCACAACACGCGGACATGGCTACATATTCTGCTTCAGTTGATGATAGCGATGTACAATCCTGCTTCTT